>MU226323.1:714137-741112 GCA_018584345.1 Thuja plicata
TGCAGCAATAAATATCGCATTTTATGAGGCTTGATTATATTGCATGTTGTAATAAGTTAAAATGCATATGAAGAGTTATCATCATTGAAGATTGAAGTTCAGACAAATCGGTTTTACATTCAATTCGAACCTAGTGAAATTTGCAAAAAAGAATGGTATTTCCAGAATTTCGAAACATTGAAATATGTTGTTTAAACTGTAATGGCATTGAAAGTTGTGATTATTAAGACAAAGGCAATTATCTACATCTACATGTTTCCCAAATCCATGTGTAAAGGAGTGGAGGACAATTATAATATCAAACAAACTAGTGGAAATTATCTACAAAGTCAGATTAAGCTCTGTGCTAGATTGCCTGCCAACTGTTTGACAAAATGTCAAACACATGATTTGTATAAGAAATTGATGGAATTAGAGGGTTTAAAGATGAGGCCAATTTAGGTTCATCTCAGTAAAGCAATTAGGACATCACATTCTACAACATCTCACAGGTCCAATTACCTCAATTGCTTAAGTGAGATTACTGAAATCTTCTGTTAAGTCCATCTCACAGCTAACAGCCAATTTCATTCATGAATTACAAGACTGAATGGATTGAATGGAATGAAGCCAAAGTCATTTAGTAGTCAAGCCCAAACACTTAACCTTTTTTTCCTAAATCCAATAAGACAAATGGCCAAATTGATCATAGAGTTCTGTCCAGAAGAAGGTTTGAGGATCCATCTCATCTACAACACAACTTAGATACACTAGTGCTAAAACCTCTTCCCAACTCTATCCCAAACTAGGCTGCCAAATAAACTACACCACGATCAATGTACTCCTCTCTTCTGAAGTGAAAACTTTTCTACGAACCACCTTAGCACCTTCACCATCCCAACCTATTGAGGGGTCTATAATGCATGCACCACCATCTTTTTTCTCTTGGCTGACCTACCATCCTACATTGCAAGATTCTATATGTAACAAACCTCCTTTTGAAAAGTAACTGAAGCCATGCTCGAATACCATATTAATACTCAAACAATGGTAAGCAGATTCTACACTCAAAAATAACTGTAATGTAGAACCCTGGGTTTTACCCCAACTTTTTGCACTTATTCTCGAGTTGACATATCAGACATTATAGCAAACACTTGTCATACATAATTCCAAATAGTAAGCTCCGCAAATTCAGCAAAAAACCTTTGCACTTTCCTTTCCATTACAAATTTCAGACATTACAACAAACAGTTTGCAGATATGTACTGGTGACGAGTATTTTGATTTTCTGAGTTTGTATGATGTCAAGTTTTCAAAGTTCATTCAGCATTGATTACAAGAATGATAAATAACCGAGGATGTGCAACCAAGCATTTTCCGTTCATGCATCTTTACTGGATGACAGATTATACTGACCCAGAATTCTGTTCCAAGTGTCTCAGATTTTGTATATTCTTAATTATTCCTTTGGGACCGATACATAGTGCTGTTTACAGACTAGAAGTGGAAAACGTGTTTCAGATATATTAAACTCAAATACTGAGTTGTGAAAAGAATCACCGAACTTAATCTGTTCAGTAGAAAATATTGAAGCCTCAAGCTTAGGATAAAATGCAATGGAGACAACCATATGATGGAAATACATCCGTATTGAAGAAAGGTTTGCCAGCACGGTCACTATATTCGCAACCAAGCTTGATATATGGGCAGCCACAAACCACTTAAGAGCATTTCTCTTGCTGTCGACAGAAATCTGAAGCTTCTATTAAACAACAACCACGCCCAGAAATAAGGAAAGAAATGGCTCTACAGTACCCACTCACCAGGATAAATATCGAACAGACATTTCCTGCTAATACTCCCGTCCAAGGTTACCCACAGTTTATCACATATCGCTGCACTAGGAAACCTCTCAATATAGCTGCAGGTTCAACTCATAATCATAATATACAGCATTATAATTGTATAGTTTTTAACAACAGTTCCACTTAGTTTTGAAGTACAAGGAGGGTATAACAAATAAGTTTGTTGACATGCTGTCATGACCACCTCTGTTTTTGGCAATGTAATTGCTTTGTCAATTGGACACTTTGCCAAGGAGATTTATGCGAAGGACTACAAGCAAGATGAAGATTTTAGAAGTCTATACAGGCAAATACAAAGAGGTAAGAAGTCTATACAAAGATTTTAGAAGTCTATACAGGCAAATACAAAGAGGTAAGAAGTCTATACAAAGATTTTAGAAGTCTATACAGGCAAATACAAAGAGGTAAGAATGTTGATTTTATGCCAAAACTCTATTTTAATCTTCATGATCAATTGATGTTCATTATGTGCCAAAATAGATAAAGCTTTTGTTGTTTTTTAGGAAGTCTCACATGTCAAAAGTAGCACGTCATTTTGGACTTGCTAAGGCAATCGCTAAGAATCACATTATGTTTATTGGCCCTAAATGTAAAATGATGTCTCTAAATTCAGTCGGAGTTGTAATTTGTGTAGTACGAGCAAACAAAACAACCACAAGTTGAAGGTGTACCAGCCACTATCAGTTCCTTCATGTCCATGGGAGAAACTTTATGGACTTTGTGGGGGAACTACGCATGACAAAACAAGGACATATGATCTTTTCATGGTGGTGGACAGGTTCAATAAGATGTGCATTATTCTTCAATGCAAGAAAACATTGACGAAGAAAGATGCGACCAAGTCGTTTTTTACACATGTATGGATGCAATTTGGTTTACTGGACAGCAAATTCAAATAAGGACTCATGGTTTTGGAGGATATTTTTGTGTACTTTGGCAAAGAATGGATACCCACTTGAAAAGATCAAATATGTTTCATCCTCAAACTGATCGGCAAACCAATTGATGGAACAAGCATTCGTGTGGCTGTTAAAGGGCTATAATCAGCATAGTCTTAAAACATGGAATGAGAACCTAGCATATGTCCAGCACTCTTACAAGAGGGAAGTTCATAGATTGACTAATTTGACTCCTTTGATATATGTTTTGGGTTTCTACCAGCCAATCCATTAGATGTTCTGTTGGGACAGTCAGCCAAAGAGGGAGAAAAAGTAGATTCAAAGGTTCAAAAAGGCCAAACAGTTCATAAACAAGATAAAGAAAATGCATCTCTGTGTATAGGATGCATTAAACGAGACAAGCCAAGTATAAAAAAAGTTATAAGCCGGTGCTTGTTGGAGTACAAACTCAGAGTTGGAGACCAGGAAAGACTCCAAGACCAACAAGAAAACTAAAATCTCTGAGGTATAGTATGTTTCAAAACATTGAGCAAGCTTGTCCTAATACATTCTGTTTAAATTTGCCACCTTATATAAAGATCTACTAAATTGTAAATGTTGAAGAGCTTCACTTGTTTGAGCCTTATATGCTAAATAAGGAAAATATAATATTACCTCTAAATTCCTAAATGACCCCTACCAAGTGGACAAAAAGAGTTGCAGGATGACACGGTGATTCAAAAGAAATAGAGGAAAACTTCAAAGGGAGTACGTAGACTTGGTTAGTTTGGCTAAAGCGGCAGCTACTAGGTAAGGCAAAATGGTACCCTATTGAGGATGAAGACACTTCCTCGTTTGATGTGTCCCTAGTTGGGAATTTTAGGGTAAATAAAGTAAAGTCCTAGTTGGGGACATTACAGTAAAAAAATCAAAAACCAGGCACAATTCAAAATCCATTAAGTACAATGATGGGTTGAATAAGCAATCTTATTTGGATTCTCTTATTCCATGTTCTATGTTTGAGCTAGCAAGTTGAAGAGTTCAGGTCTTTGAACTCCAAGAGTGAGAAATTTCTCTGCAAAACATTCCTGTCCGTTTATTAGCAACACCCTTTAATCCTGGATTTCATCACCCGCCAGTTTTTTTTCAAGCTAAAATTACTGTCTTGTGTATGTATTTTCTGAGTTTTACATTTTTCTCTCTTGGATGTTTTCATTGATTTTATTTAGAATGAATTTCAATTCTGTGAAGGATGGTTTATTGTGTTTGACCATATTCATTGTATACTAATTTTATGAAATTAATCTTTATGCATGATATCTGTGTACACTGATTATATTGCATTAAATACAACTGAAACATCTAATACAATTAGAAATCATGAATTCTATTATGTCTTAATCTCTTCCTTTATTCTCAAAGCAAAAGAGAAAACGTGCAAAATCAAATTCACCACAATAAAAAAGTGAACTAGGAAAGATAAATTAATCCTACCTTTTTCTCAATATGGCTTAGGTCATTTTCATCTATTGGGATATTTTCCAAAACATGCCTGACTGGGTCAAAATCCTGCATAGAGAAAACATCATAAATCAATGCAAAATTAAAAAATTTAATCAATTGAGAAACTTACTCATCTTTGAATATAAATGGATCAGGGAAATAAATAATCAGTGTTAAAGTTTACAACAGGTGGGTGAGAGATGATATGGATGCTGGTACTGGAAGTTGAATGATCTTCCTCCATTGTCGTACTCATCAAGCTTTCTTCCTGTGTCCTTGGAGTCATTGGTTTGAGAGGTTTGTTGTCATGGTTTTTTGGGTTGTTATGTTTTGTTTTACTTTGGTTTTTGAGTTCTTATTTTTGGTGGGCTGTTTAGGTTACAACTTTCTACCACTCAAGAAGTGCCAGTCCTGCATTTATTTTGTGGGGTGTCAATTTATTTTGGGACATCTGAATGCAAAGCGTTAACTTGTCACTGGTGATTGCCGATTGGTTTGTGAAGGAGAAGAATTTTTTGTTCAAGATGTAGAGACCATTCAAGCTCAGGGTGAAAAAGATGGCGCAAAAGGTGAACATGTGGTTACTCTCCCTAGGTCCTAGTGAAGTGGAAAGGGAAGCATCCAAGCTTAAGTCAATCAGTATTTTCTTTCCCTGTTTGCCTCTTGATGCTTTGCCTTCCAAAAAAAATTGTGGTGACTGGTTAGCAACTGTTTGGTGGAAGAAAAATGGTTTATATGTGTCTTTTTGTTGGATGTTTCTTTATGGGTCTAAAGTCCAATGGTATGCAAAAGCATGTTAGTAACAAAAGATTCTTGAATGTGATAAAGTCATTGTTACATGCATTTGCTAGGGATTCTAAATCCAGGAGAGGTAGTTTTGAAGTCCTCCACTGAATGGGTTGAGCTGTGCAATGTGCCTCCATCGTTGTGGTTTTTGTTGCCTCGATTGTTGAAACCTAAGTTGCCGGTAAGGGTACAGGTACAAGAACCCAGTTGTTGGGTACGGGCAAAATAAATTTGCCCTTGGATACATGGGTTTGGGTACATCCGTACATGTATGTCTGTATGTATGTAGATACTATTATACACGCGTACATATAATATACAAAAAATTTAAAGAAATATACAGACTTGTAAAACTAAAGACATTTGATAGTATGATCCTGTTGAATTTTAGTAATCACATTTAAAACATTAGCAATTAAACAAATAAATCAGTAAGACGATGACACAGTAGTTTTACCCTAGGAAACCTCTATGAGGAAAAAAACCCAGCATTCAGATCAAACCATTTAATTTATCTCAAAATCACAATTACAATGACTCACAGTGATATCGCTGAGGATTTGCTGAGGATCCCTGATCCACGAAGCAAATCTCCAAATCGCTGGACACAGATCTGAATATCAATCTATAAATCCCGGAAAACACGAATTCTGAATATTAATCTGCAGTCTGCGAAAGTCATTCAATGTCCAGCATATATGCACGATTTGAACTGCAAGAGTATATTGGATGATTCACTGAGTGTATAATCTAATTTGCTGAATGAATAGTCTTCTTCTAATTTGCTGAGTGTACAGTCTTCTTCAATGCACAAATTCACTGGATGAATCTCAGTGTAGACTCGAACTGCAAATGATATCAATGTTGCGAATTTCAAATGCTTACTTCACAAGGATATCACTGTAGTATATTGGAAGAAGTAATCAGATCGAAATCACCATGAATGTTAATTGCTGCTGAAGTATATTAAGATCGCTGCCTTATAAGATCGCAGCCTTTGTATGATATTGCTGCTCTTTTATTTCACCATTAGAGGCTTTATCAAATTGCTTGCATATGTATATCATCAAATCCTCATATATATGAGGTAGAGCAATTACATGCAAGGTCGGCCTCCAAGCCGACCTTGAAATTACAATATTGACGCCATAATTTGGGCCCAGCCCATAATTAATTCAATTTATATTATTTTAATTTCTCTAATTAAAATAACTACCATAAATAAATTATTTAATTCTCCAATTAAAAAATTTAATCTCTATATTATTTACTTTTCTAATTAAATAATGAATTATTTAATTCTCCAATTAAATAATTTAATGTCACAATATATTATTTAATTCTCCAATTAAATAATTACTTCATCCAATCTCACAATAAATATATTATTATTTAATTCTCCAATTAAATAATTAATTCATTATTTTAATTCTTCTAATTAAAATAATAAATTATTTAACTTTCCAATTAAGTAATTAATCTCACAATAGATTATTTATTTAATTCTCCCAATTAAATAAATAATTAATCCATTCATTCATATATTATTTAATTTCCAGATTAAATACATAATCTCCCCAATTCACTATATTATTTAATTCTCCTAATTAAATATTAAGTTATTTATTTATTTCTCCAAAATAAATAATTAATCCATTATTTAATTGTCCTTAATTAAAATAATTAATTCGTTATTTTAATTTTTTTAATTAAAATAATGAGAGCTAGAATCCGATCTAGCTACTAAACATTAACAGATCCTTCATCCTTGATCAATGCCAAATGCCAATTGATAGCTCAGAACTTCAATATTATGTCATATCATATAATATATAACATATTGCTGTTTCAGGGTTTTTTGCCAAAAATAGGTTAAGAATTGTTTTTTAAATTTATTTGGCACTTTTTTCTGTGGCTGAGAATGGGTTCGCCCTGGGTACGTTGTGGGTACGTGCACACCCACAGCGATACCCAGTGTTTGGGGTGTACCCTGGGAAAATCAGTGCAAGCGCACAAGGCCAGGGGGGGCGTACCAGTAACTAACGCTGCAACCTTTGCATGAGGTTATTAAAATGGACAGGAAGACTTTAAAGTTACTCTTCTGCTTATGAATGCAAGAAATATAATTTCTTTGAAACCTGGAGTTGTTCTTCCGAATATTATTTCAGTTCATTTACATGGATCTTTGCAGGAAATTAAAATTAATTGTTTCAGTGGCTCAAATGCTTGTTTTTACGGCAAAAGAGATGGTCATTTGAGGTCTGTTTACCCATTGTCAACAAAGAATGTGAATAAAAATCTTAATATGAAGCACGTTCATTATTCTGGGGAATTCGTGATATTTTTGGAAATATAAATATGGATAATGGCAATGATTTGGAGGAGGCTTTGACTCCTCAAGTTGTTAAAGAAAATAATGAAGAATATATTGTTATTCCTATTTTCTTTGTGTCCTTTGGTTTGGAAGTGCCTTTCTTCTGCCTCTTTTTTGTCATTGAAGCCTGAAGTCAATGGAAATAACAAGATACTATTAGATGGTTCCTAAAATTCAAGAACTTTGGTTAGTTCTTGTAAAAAAAATCCTGCAATACAAAGCTCTGCTAAAGGCCTGGGTATTAAATTTGGTGGAGGACCTAAAAGTAACAAGCGTCTATAAGGTAGAAAACTGCCTTGGTTGATGGGGTGCCGAATCGCCTTTGGGAGATGATAATGCAGATGATGTTCATATTTCTATGGAAGAATGCAAATCTAGGTCGTCTTGGGGGGCGGTGCGGTTAACATTGAAAAATTGAATAAGGGGGTTAACATTCCACCTTTCAGTTAATCATTATCCCTCTCTTAACTTTGTTTCAAACTTTCATTAAAGTTGGAATGTTAGAAACCTAGAGGCCCATGAAACAAAGTGTCGGGTCAAGTCTTTTTGTAAGAATGGAGTAAATCTTGATTGTTTGATGTTTCAATAAAATCTATTGGGTGTTTTTTGGAAGGGGCTTGTAAAGTGATTTGGCCTAGTTCTGTCGTTTTTCATTTAAGGATATTAAAAGGAGGGGTGTTTCCATTGTCTTGAATCCTTCTTTGGGGCAGTATGTTGTTAGTCATGGTCTGTCTCCTTGCTGCAGGGTTGTTTGGATTGAATTAAATCTTAAACGGTGGTAATATTAGCATATTTCTTTGTATACACCGAATGGGTATAATGAAAGAGCAGATTTATGGAATTGGTTGGCTTTGAACACACAAAACAATCCCTAGATTGTTGGTGGGGATTTTAACATGATTGAGAGTGGTCTGGATAAGGTTGGAGGCTGTAAGTTTGAATGAAAAGCAAAAGGAAAAAAAGGGACAAATTTAAGAGGAAAAGGAAACTTGTTGATCCTCTTGTGGGCTGTCAAGGAGGTAGCAAAGGTATTTGATTTAGTTCATCTATTATTCAGAAGGCTAATCCAAGGATTTTTTCTAGGCTTGATTACTTTATGGTTGATAAATCTTTTTCTGCATACCTCTGGTTCATATGATAACTTGATGCAAGTTCTCTCCCTGCTAATGTGTTTGATCATCACCCTGTTGAGATTGGGTTGTTTCCAATTTCCTATCGTCCTATGTATCCCTGCAGCTTTAGAGGGCTTTATAAACTGATTATCTCTCATTTGAAGATTCATCTTGTGCTAACACCTTTTGTGTCTTGAATTTTGGAAAGTTTTTAAGGGCTCTTGTGTTAGTATGTGGAGTAAAGCTATTGAGACCATATATGCAAAACTTGGAAAAAACTTGCCGAGCAGAGAAAAACTCGCGAGTTTTTCTACTTGTTGAGATTTTGTGACTTTTTCTCCACAAAAAATTGAGCCAAAAAGTTTGCAAAAACTTGCAGAGTTTTCACTAAAGACTCACCTTGTTTTCGGAACCACTCGACGAGTCTGTGTTAATCACTCCACCGCAGCAGTATAATAGAGTTTTGACACCAAAAGTAAGTTTTACTTCACTTTAATTTGCTCTTGTTAAGGCCATTTGCAAGGTCATTTTTATTTCTCCACAAAACACGCTCTCAAGCTATTGCAAGGTCATTTGCAACGATTTAAGTTGATTTGAAGCGGATTTTGAAGCAAAATTAGATTCTCATGTAGGTTTTCAGATTATTTTGCTTTCTTTTTTTTAAAACATTTTGTCCTTTTTGTTGCACCTAGGTTTATAGAAACTCAATAATGGCATTTCCTAAGACCTCTAAATTGCTTTAGAGTGTAATGAACAAGATTTAACACCATTTTTTGACAATTTTTTTATGATTTTTTCATTGTTTTCTCAAGAACCTCAACTTTTCCTAAAAAATTAAACACTAATACTTTTTTCTTTTTTTTTTCAAATTTCAACTGTCTAAAATAATTTAAACTAATTTAGATTGTTTGCTAATTTTTTTATTAAAATATTAACTTGTGGTTTCAATTTGTATGTGTAGGTTGAAAATTGATTGATAATGGCGAATAGAGAATCTTCTACAACTAGGTCAGCTTAAGGGTTTGACAGTGCCTCAGTAGACACATGCCCATCTGGATATGTAGGCATGCGTCCTAAAGGGGCTAGAGATAGGGCTTGGAAGTACCGTAATTTGCATCAAGTGTGAAAAACTAATTTATCGAGGCATAAACAGCTTAAAATACCACCTTGCAGGCATCACGAAGCATGATACGAGGGTCTGTGATAAGACCACAGATGAAATAAAAAGAGAAATTAATGCCTTGCATGCTGCCCAAGAAGAGAAATAATTGCAAAGGGAAAGGTCAAAAATAGCCATGAAGAAGAAGCAACACTTGAGGGCACAGTGGACTCTCTTTGTGGCCCACGTATATGCAAATCCATCACCACCTTGGTCACCACTTTTACTACTTCTAGTAGAGCACCACCATCAGTGTCGCAAACGCAGTCTATAGCTAAATATTTTGTGCACAGAAACACAATTGGAGCACAGCCATCATTGGAGGTAACTGGATGGAATAGGGAGGTGCATCAACAAGTAGACATTGCTTGTGCTAATTCATGGTACTTCAACAACACCCCTTTCAATGTGGCAAAAAATTCATATTGCCTTAATTTGGTTTCTGCAATTACTGTGGCGGGAAAAGGCTACAAGGCGCCTTCTCGTGCAAACTTGAGTGGGAGGTTAGTCCAATGTTTTAGTTTTTAAATGATTTAACTTTTTTACTTTCAGTTTTGAATCTTGATAACTTATGTTGAGTTTTGATTTTTAGAATGTAGACTAAATTTATATTCTTTTTTTTATTATAGTAATTAGTAATTAATATTTTTTGTTGAATTTAAGCTATTTTTTTAATAAAAATTGTGTACTTAACATTAATTTCACTTCGTACTTGTAGGCTGCTCACAAATGCAGTTGATAGGGCAAAAGAACGGCTAGAGAGCAAAGAATAGAATGGAAAAAATTTGGTTGCACCATTCTTTCGGATGGGTGGACGAATGGCAAAAACCACACCATCATTAATTGTTTGGTTTCTTGCAAGAATGATGTGGTGTTCTTGAAATTCATGGATGCCTCCAACAAGGTGAAAACTACTGCAACTTCGGCTCTAATGTTAGAGCAAGTTGTTATGGAATTGGTAATTGAAAATGTGGTGCAAATAATAACCAATAATGCAACATCATATGTGGCAGCTGTTAGAATCCTCCAAGAGAAGCATAGTACACTTTTTTGAACAGCTTGTGCAACACATGTCCTTGACCTGCTTTTAGACATAATAGAAGAAATAAAAGAAAAAGCAAAAAAAAAATTTGATGGGAGAAATAATAAAAGCAAACCCTAACATCCATGGCTCTTATAAAAGACATAGGTGCGGCATCCCAACTCACACCACACCGTACGGGCAGGCGGACGTACGAGTATGGGAAGAAGACGGTACAGACTTGGAAGCCGTGCGAGCTCAGGGCAAGAAGGAGACCAGCCCCATACGTGGGAGAGGAGGTCAGCTCGCGGACGCACTGGACAAGGAGGCGGCCAGCCTGCGTACAGACTGCAGGCGGGCCGTACGGAAGGTCGTACGAAGGCAGAAGGTAGAGGAGGCCAGCCCCCGTACGGACTGCAGGTGGGCCGTATGGGAGGCCGTAGGAAGAAGGAAGGCATTGTTGGGCGTACGAATTGCAGGGTTCTACGGAGTTGGGAAGTGGACGCGGGGGAGGACCGGGAGGAGTAGTGGCGTACGCAAAGAGGATACATAAGCGGACCTCCAAGTCTTACGTCGTACTCCAGGTGGCCCGTACTCTCCAAACTTTGCAAGAAGGTCGTACGTCGTACGCTTCTTGACTGGCCGTACACAAAATGGTTTGGGCAAAACAGTTAATAAAGGCATACGGCGGTTGGCCAGAGGCCATGAGATGGTAAAGATAAGTGTTGGAAACCCGAGCAAAGGGAAAATTATTGATTTCAAACAGAAAAATCCAGCCTTACAGGTGAGAAAGGTGAAGAAGATGACAAGCAAGAAGGATAAAGGGAACATCATGGAAAGGACTACGGCTGCCAATATTAGTTTTGAGAGTGTAGTAGGAAGTAGATGCCGGGCCTGGTGAGAGAACGCAGAAGACAAGAACACCCTTAAAGAAGCATTACGCAAAGCAGAGGTAGACAAAATAATTTTTTTGCCCATTATTTATTTAAAAGGATTTGAGTTTATATTGCAAACTATGGTGGCTGGTTATGATAGGCAAGCTCACAAATCTGTAATCCGGTACTCCCATCAAACTGTAACCATTTCCTACTCTGCCAAGGAAATAAAAAAGGTATTTGGAATACCCAACCGAGGACAGGAACTCACAAAAACCCCAATAACAATGGAGGAAAAGAAGAAGTGGTTGGAGTTAATGTGCAGGAAGGATCTCACGAAATAGGATGGGGAAGCATTCTCAACAAAAAGAACAGTAGGGGCCTAAAGAAAATTTTCATAGCTAATGAAGAATGGCGATGCATTGTGGACTTGGTAAAAAGTAAACTTACTGCCGGAAGCCGCACATCAGATATAGCCCTCTGGATGTTACCAGCAGTGGATGGTCTGAACAGGGGACAGGTGTACAACTGGGCGCAGTTCCTTTCAGAACAGTTACATGAATTCATGGAGCTAAAGCATAAGGCATTTTATATGCCTCATCATGCCATAGCATTATTTTTGGAAGCAGTTCGCACCCAAGTGGTTGTTGAACACAGAGGAGTGTTGGTTCCAGCCAACAGGGTGGAACCTTACAAGCCAGCCATGACATATTGGGTTCACTTGGACACCTTCACAACAGGATCAGGTGGAGAACCACGGAAAAAGAAACAAAATGTCAACCAGCATCTATTGAGGGTTCAAGCTAGGAGGAGGTTGGAGAGGACAGTTCAAAAGAGGATGAGGCGAGTACAGACACGTCTTCAGACTCCCAGGAGGAGGAAGTATGTTTTGGCCACTTGAAGGGCACACCTGGAGAGATTACTTTTTTACCACAAGTGGAAGGCACCATTGCCAAGAGGAGTACCTGAGTACGCACAGATTCACAAGACCATCAGCAATAGGGAGGAAGGAGTCTGTACCACTCCTAGTACGGAAGGCGTCCATACCATTCCTAGTACGGAAGGCATCTATACCACTCGCAGTACGGAAGGAAGTGCGGATGTTTGTACCTAGGAAGGCAGCCATACAGAAAAAGAGAACCTAAGCACTGAGGAAGAAGGAGGCAGAAAACAAAAGATCCCTAAATGGGGAGCAGCAAGACTTTCCTTGCCTGGCGTTGCCAACCTGGTCCCTGCAGACCAGCAGACTCGTACCAAGGTCATAGACCTCAGAGGGCAGCAAACGTGTGGACACAAGATAAGACTCCACACACCACAAGTTATAGAAGTGGCCCACCCGGTTGCCTTGGTGGTGCAGGCCGCGGAAAAAATGACTGCTCAGAGTGTGGAGAAAAAGGAAGATACACAAGGTGGGGATACTGGGGAGGACACAGTACTGGAAGAGGCAGATAGGCTGCTTGAGGAAGTTGGGATGGTACCACCACCCTCGCCACCGCCCATAGAAACAGAAGAAGAGAACATAACAGGAATACAAAACAAGACAGGGAACTGTTCGGAAATGATCTCATTAGAAGATAAAGCAACAAGATTCCTCAAAGAGTTGTTAGCTATGGAGCACACCACTAAGGAAATCGTATAGCAGGCCAAGAGTTAGAATGTGGAAGCCATAGTTAGAGCAGCGGAGTCCTTGGTGACGCAAGGCAGGTCAGCTATGGGGCCTAGGGCACGCCCAAAACCAACCAGCTTGCAGATACAATGCGGAATTACACGACAACCAAGTGAGAGAAGAGAAATGCAAAGATCTTTATCATTAATAATTCAAACTCAATACATGCCAAGCTGTAAGGCCTTCCTGGTTACAGCCATATACATCAGAATGTATTACAATTGATCTTCTTACAACAGAGATCTCAGATCTTCAATATCCTAACATTTGCCTTCTTGCTCTAAGAATGATACCTAAACTATGAACATACAAACGAATATATACAAGAGTCCAACAAAGTAGTTAGCGCTCAAATACAAAGGTGAGACCCAGATTTAGGTCCACACAGATCCTAATGAGAGACCCCACATTAATTCAACCACGGGAATTAAGTGTAGAAGTCGGCCAGATCCGGAAAACACACGTCGGGAAAAGCATCACCGAAAATCAGCAAACCGTCGGTAAAGCATCACCGAAACTCGTCGGGCAAAGCATCACCAATAACAGCAAACTCATCGGGCAAAGAGGTCACCGAAGCCCGTCAGTAATGTCAGAACCCGACAGACAGGAAAACAACAGAAAAACATAAGTACACTTATTTTTGGTTGAGCAGGATTGCCAAGGACCCAAGATGCTCCTGCATCACTTGGCAACATTCATGAAGGGAAAATGCCATACAGATTGGAGCATATTCCAGCAGAGTGGATACAAGCAGGGAGAAATAGCTGAAATCTGGACAGCCCCATGCATCATAGCGCAAGTACAGGAGCAGCCACCCCTCATGCACACACTTACAGAAATGGAGGTGGCTTTTAGGAGGACATACTTGGAAATTCAGCAAGAAAAGGACTTGACAAACCAAATGAAGAAGGAATGGGAAGAGGAAAAGGCTATGTGGGAGCTAAATGGAAGATGGAACGAGCTGGCCTGGAAGAGAAATTAGCAGCAGCTGAAGCCAAAAAGATGGATGCATTAAGGGTGCTCCAAGGAGTTCGGGCCAAGCAAAAGGATGTTGAACGAGATCTCCTACGCATCCGGGAACGAGCTCCAAGTCCAGGGATGTCTTCACAACCCAACTCTGAAGTCTAATTTTTTTTTGTAGTACAGTCGTCTGGAAGACGACATTTTTTTTTGGGGGGGGGGGATATATGTACTACGTAATAAAGTAATATTGTATTAGACTTGGTTATGTTTTGTCGGGAGGGTAGTTAGAAGCAAGGAGATGCGTCTGTTGGTTTCCCCAACCAACCGACTATTATATAAGTACTTTGGTTTATTGTGTTGGACTTATGGTTTTGTTGGTATTAAATAAACAAATAACATCTCCTCGCCATCTTGGTATTCTGGCATGGTATTTTGTGTATTATGTTGGTATTGGGTAATAAATGTCTTATTGGTATCATTGAATATATGTTGTATTGTTATGTACATTATGCACTAATAGCCATTCTACAAACTAGATTGGGTGAGACCGGTTGTAGAGGATGCAAGGAAGATCACAAAATATATCTACAATCACCCTTGTGTTCTGTTGTTACAAAAGTTAGCACCCTTGCTTAGGTGAGTGTGAATGACCTAAACAACCTTCTGAAACATGGAAACAACCTCCCAAGTGTGGGACAGTCACAAAAGTTTGCACCCTTGCTTAGGTGAGTGTGAATGACCTAAACAACCTTGTGAAACAAGTTCTTCTCTTAATGAGAGAACACACCCATGGGAAGGAGTTGATAAGAGCGGGTGTTACAAGGTTTGCAACGATTTTCTTAACGTTGCAAAGTATTCTTAGTTCTTTGACAGCTTTGAAGCAAATGTTTGTGAGTCAAGCATGGCTAGACTCAAGTTATTCAAAGAAGCTTGAAGGTGAGAGTGTTGCATACATTGTCTTTGACAACCTATTTGCACAAAGAGTTACACAGATTGTGAAGGTAACTTGAAAACTTGAATATTTAATTGTTTTGTATTCAAGTCTTTCATTATTAATTTGTAACTTTAGTAATTAATATTTTTGTATTTTTTCAATTGTAGGTCTCAGAGCCCATGGTTAGAGTTCTCTACTTGGTAGATGGGGATCAAACCCCAATGGGGTATCTTTATAAGGCCATGGATAGAGCCAAGGAGTCTAACAAAAATACTAAAGGGGGAGAACCTCAAATTTGACCCCATATGGGAAATTATAGATAGGTGGAACAATCAGCTCCACCAACCCATTCATGCAGCAGGGTACTTCCTCAAACCTTGTTTTTGTTTCTCACCATCACACTCAGATCCCAATGGAGAGGTCATGGAGGGCATCACTACATGCATTCAAAGGATGATACCCGAGCTTAAGGTGAGAGACCTCATTGTAAGCTATTCTCTTCAGACTTGGCCAAGAGAGGAAGAACCACTCAAACCCCAAGTATAATATTTGGAATTTTGGAGTCTTTCACATGCATAATAAGTAGATAACAATTAAAATATGGTTTCACCTTGCTTTCTAACTCTTCAATATTTTATTTTGCAGATGCTTGGTGGCGAAATTGGGGTGGAAATGCCCCAAATCTGCAAAAAATTGCCCTTCGAATCTTATGCCAGCCTTGTAGTTCATCCAGTTGTGAGCGCAATTGGTGCTTGTTCAAGGTCATCCACACGAAGAAGAGGAACAAATTAGCTCATAAACACCTCAATGACCTTGTCTTTGTGCAATATAATCTTTGGTCGCACACAAGGTAGAGGAAACACCAGCTGGTCCACTTGATTTGGATGATATAGATTCTTACAGCAATTGGACATCATAGGAGCAGAGGATGAGATCTATTATTTAGAGAGGCAGGCTATGGATGAAGGGGGTGGATTCGGACTGGATGACATTGAGGAGGATGAGAAGGTTGGGGATGATGAGGGGTCATTACCAGTGCCAACACCATCTACATCCAAGATGGAGGTTGAGTCACAGCCATTCGTGTTGAGCAACGAGGTGCAACCAGAGTGGACTCCTAGGACTAGACCCCCTATCCCTCCCGTAGTTTTTACTATAGCTGCTAGGAAATGGAAGAGGAAGATGTAGATTGTTTAGATGTTGTATTTACTTATAATTTTACAAAGACAATTTGGTATTTTGATTTTGCTTCAAACTATCAAGGCTACCAGCCATCAGCATTCCACATAAGGATGTCATTTTGTACCTGATTTGCATTGAAATATATCTAGACTCGGCTTGTTTCTTTTGTTTACTCATTTATTGACTCATTAGATGCATCTCCTCATTGACTTTTGCAAAAAAAACGCATTTCTAATTTAATTTAAGCAAATTTTTAAGTTGCCAAGTTTTTTTTAGGCCTTGGCGAGTAGTTGTCGAGTCTGAGTTTTTATACTATGATTGAGACAATTGTTTCTTTTATGAGAATGTTTGGTAGATTTAAGGTCAAAACTAGAGCTGACAAAAGGCAAAGGTTGCAAGAGAAATTGATTTCTATTGAGAACAAGTTGCAAGGCAATAATTTTGACATTAATTTATAGCGTGAGGCTATTGACTTAAGCATATCTTAAAGTGTCACCTATTTTACAAAGCTAGAGATGCTAAGTATAGATCTAGGCTTATATGGTTTTATTTGGGTGATATTAGAAGTGCCTTCTCCAATTTGCATGGCAATAATTTTTGGTAAGAGTGATTTTGGAGATGTTAATAAAAATGCTAAGAATTGTGGCTAAGATTGTTCCTATCAAGCTTAGCTAGAATAGATCCATTGCATTTGATCAATGCATTTCTCTTGATGAGATATCCAATGTCATTTCCACATGAAGAGAGGGAAGGCTCCCAAACAAGATGGGTTTCCTATGAAATTTTATAAAGCAATTAGTAATTGGATAAGCAAGACATTGTTGAAGGTTTATAGTGAAGCCATTGATTATGGGTCTTTGCATAAGCATATTAATGGGGGAATAATTAAGTTTATCACTACAGGTGGTGATCCCTATCAAATTAATATTTGGAGATCTATTACCTTATTGAATAACTTGTGATTTTGCTATTGCCTTTGAGAATAATATATTATTCCCCACATTGATCTCCCTTGAATGTCCTCCTCCAATGAAACCTTCTCCCATTTGGACCTTCCAATGTGGGAGAGAGTCACACCTCTTCATCATGGCTGCCCTTTGCAAAGGTCACAACCTTTTACAATTACCACCCTTTGAAAGAGTCACGACCCTTCGCCATTTCTGCCCTTTGTGAGAGTCACAACCTTTCATAATTACAACATTTTGAGAGAACCACAACCCTTCATCACTGTCGCCCTTTGGAAGAATCACAACCTTTCATAATTACAACCCTTCATCATTGCTGCCCTTTGAAAGAGTCAGAGCCTTTCGTATCTTTGCCTTTTGAAGGAGTCACTTCCTTATTTTCATCTTATTCCTTTTTCTCTTCCATTAATTCTTTCTTAAATCACACCTCCCTTTTCTCTTCCTTCCTCTCTCCCCTTTCAAATGAAGTTATCTTCTGACTTTTTATATCTCATGTTTGAGGAGTCACAACTTTTCATTTCGTGCCTTTTGACCCTTCACCAACTTAACTAAATTTTAATTATGTCATATTTTACATTTATACTTTTATATTTTTAATTTAAATTTTATTTTTTATTCTCTCATATTTTAAATTTATTATTATTGTTTGTTATTAAATCCTATTTCAGAAAGGGGACATTACAATGTGCATGCTGTGTTTTCCATTGGCAAAAAAAAATTAGAGGTGGTCATTACACTATAAAATTATGAGTGGCCCCACAATCAATCAACATTGTCACCTTGTGACCTTGCAAAATTCTCCAAACACTCAAAGTATAGAAATTGGGTGATCTAGAAAGAGTAGTAAAAGTGCCTCCCTGAATCTCCTCTTCTTTTTTCATACTCTATCTTACTAGTCATACCCCTAAACCTAGTTCCTTGAGTTCACCTCAGGATGAACATTTATATAGCATATTTGTCCCTTCCCCAAGCATTTATGTTCTGGCTCCCATTGCTCTCTACAAAAAAGCACAACTTCTTCCTTTGAAGCTCATTCTTAGTTTCTTCACCCTTGTTTGGTTTTGGAGGCAATGTTGTTGGTCGGGGGTATTGTTTTGGAAGTTTTTCTCATGCTACTCCAATGGCACACTCTCGGGGTGGAATTTGTTCTTGATCGTTGAATCTTCCAATTTCAAAGCCCTTCATATAGCAACCTATAGAGATGATGGCTCAAAAGCTCAAATCAAACCCCGATGTGGCTCTAAAAACCCTTCAATAAACAAAAACATGAGTATCCTCTCTGTACCCTCCAGCACAATGACTGAAATCCTTTGAAATTCTACTACATACGGCTTCATCTTTTGTCACGGGATTAAGAGAAAGATAAGAATCTAGTTTCTGGGCCCAAGCTCGTGTGACCTTCCCTAAGCCATCAAAAGCCGGAGAGTCAGCCTATTTAACCTTTGTTGAAGATCTCTATGGGGTTGTCTTTTTTCTCCTCTTGAAATATTCCTTGACCTTGCATTATGAAATTGTGTAAGTGATATATATTTTCTGATGTCTAGATCAAGTCTTCAGTATGCATCTATGCACTCATCAAAATCATTTGCTACCATGTTTGGCTCTTCTCTTCCAGTGGCTACTCAACTCTAGGCAAGAATGTGAGCTGTGTGATTTTTGGTGGTGATCCGAGGGAAGTTCCAATGTATGTTATGACCTTCAATGATTTGAATTACTACCTTCTCCTCCATTAGTTTATCCAGGCTTGAGGGAACTGATTGTATCATTCATATTCTGAAGTGTTTGAAGGAACAATTGTACCCTTTGTTCTTGTGTTTGCACATAAGCCTTCCACTCATTCTCTTATTCTTCCTCTCAATCAGCCATCTTAGTTTTCCTCTACCTCTAATTTGGTTACTAGCCTCTTGCAATGTTGCCTCTATCTTTTTCTTTTCTCTCCAAAGCCCTCTAATCTCTTTGACTCCACTGCATAAATTGAATAATATAGACCTGCAGACTGGCAGGACTGCTGCTCTAATACCAATTGTAATGTCCCCTCTTTAAATTCACCGTACTTTCTTTAAGTATAATAAACCCTAACTCAATAATAGTTGTATAATTAATTGTAGGTATGAATTTAACTTAAAAATTGAAGCCTGATAATTGATCAAATAATTTACATTTAATGCAGAATAAATTTTAGAAAATATATAACTTATCTCCTTATTTCTGCTGTAAATCTTCCTCTGATCTGCAGTGATTTATCTTTAATAAGATTAAAAATATGAACAAAAATATCTCTAAAATTTGCCTAAATTAGATGTTTCTTTCCACTAAATAAATTATAAGAATTAAGGTGTTTCGTCCCCAATTTTGGGTCTAGAGGGGTTTCGTCCTCAGGCTGCTAGAAACTTGATTCATATTCCACAAGGGAAAATACAATAACATAGAATATATTTGCCAATTGATGCCCTTCCTCTTGATATTTTCAACCTTTATATATCTTTTTTATTTAATTGACATGATTCTTCATTTCGTGCCTGTTGACCCTTTCATTAATTTAATTAATTTTCAGTTTTAATGATATTGCTTATTTCTCCTCGATTGCTCCTTTTGGTGGTGATAGCTAAATTCTATATTGGGGGACAGCAATCTATGTTTTATTAGCAACCAGGCAACAATTCATTTATGCAGGAGCATTACAATTTCTCTGGTTGCCAATGCTATGGCTATGCAGGTTCATAGGAAAAAGGAGGGTATTGTAAAGTTCATTGATGGTATAGTTTTTGATGATCCTAATTCCTCTCAGTGGGGCAGAGTCCCAGATGATTTGTTTATCATCAGGATGGTTGGCCATTTCAGAAGGATATTTCTATTGTTACTTCCTCCCAGTAGTCTTTTGGTATTTGACTATGGTCAGATTGATTCTTCTGATCCTGTTTTGGGGATAAGTGTTGCTGGTAACTCTGGTGTTAGTTCTACTGTTAGTGTTCCTGGCTAATTCCACTGTTGGTGTTGCTCCTGATTTGGATATGGCTGCTATGCTTTGTGATTTCGAGGCTGATGATTGTCCTTTAAATGATATTCTTCCTGATGCCATTGCTGATCCTGGTGGAGGTGTTCATTAGCAAGGGGGAAAATACTGTTGGTGATGATCCTGAGCAATTTTAAGTTCAAGGCACTCCTTACAGTAATACTGCTTGGATGCTTCACCTTTGCTTGGTTCCTGTTTTTGAATCTTGATAGTTTGCTAGATCAGTTGTATGCTTCTTTTGATCCCATGTACGACCTGATGTAATGTCCTGTTAGACTGCTTCGGTTGATCATGCTGATGGTTATATGGTGGTCTTTTTGATGTTTTATTTCAGCTGACGTAAATCTTTGTAGAGTATTTGTTATCAGCTCCTCATAGGAGCCATATACGTAAACATTTCCAATACTTTTGTTTAAATCTGTGTTATGCCATAGTCATTTATTATTATCCTGCACTAAACTGGAAAATTATTTTAAAATTTTAAATGGTTTTTACAATGCAAATTGAGGCCTTTATAAGTATACCTCCTCAAAACATAAGCAAAATGATCAACAATTATACTAGTAAGAAAACTAGTGCATTTGTCATTCAAAGAATACATGTTAAAGTCACTATTAATTATTATAATTATACCTAGCTGATGTTAGGGAGGAGGCAGAAAATTCCAGTTCTTCAGATCTTATGAAGTTTAATTTGGCTTACTGCACTCTAAAGTTTCTCCCATTTCAACATGAAAGGATTAAATATTCACAAGGGTGGAACTAGCAGTTCACATAATAAATATTTTTCAAATAATTTAATTCCGTGCAATAATTTAAATATCACACAGGCATCAAATTCTCCCATAAAGTAACCACATATTCTATGATATGGACTTCAAAAGATATTCCCTGCTTCAACAAGGAACTTGATGAATAAATTTTCAATTTTTCCAATAAAAACCACTACTTCAAGGATAGAGACATCAAATTCAGCATGACAGCACCAACAATGCATGGTCCACTAGGCAAGAAATATTTAGTATTGCTACTAGCGTAAAAAGAAAGCAATCCCTCTGGTTTAAGTACATTCGGCACCAATCTCTCTGATGTTGGCATGGTGTGATGGTTAAGTTGTAGTGTTGTTGTTCTTGCCATCAAGGTCAAGACCCACTGGGGTGTTATTGTTGATTAATTATATTGGAGATGAGGTTCCCCGTTTGTGACCTCACCGGTTCATAGATTCGGGCCAAAAGCATTTACCCTTATTTTAAAAAAAACATTCAGCATCAATCTTTCTTAATGGAATGAAAACATTTTCATTAAATATGGATTAAGCAGCACCTCTTCATAAAATTCTTCCTCAAGCCGCTCCACAGTCTGACCACGTGGCCCACTGCCATATAGAGAAGCCAAGCCACTAGAAGTTGCTGAAAGAGCTAGCCTTTCGTGAGGAGGAACACCTGCCAGTGCTCGGGCAACAGCTGCTGCTGCAGCAGCACGAGCTGGGACCTGAAACAGAAATAAATATAAGAATTGACACAAATAATAGATGCAAAGTGTCTTTCTTTTTTAAACTTGCACTGTTGGTTAGATTGTAAACATTTATAATGTAAAATTCTGATGCAGTCAAGACAAGCAAAGCATAGAAACCCCAAAAAAGGGGAAGTTCCTGAAGGATGGAAGAAGATAATCAAAAAAATTCTCATTTTCAAGTTTCCTCTTTAAAAGAATTTGAGTGATTATTAAGCCATCCCATAGTTAACAAATTGTGCTTGCAGCAAAAAGACACTTTAAACAAAACCTCAAACAGAAAAATTGTGATACAAATAAATAACTTCCATTGTTCCATACAAAGAAAATCCCTATGTTTCACAAAGTTTCCTTTTGGAGGGGATAAGCAAAGTGGAAAGGCAAAAAGAGGAAGCCTAGAACTGCCTAGTTACCCATTTGGGTTTGGTCTTCAATTACAGCAGTTCACTTAGAGATTAAAAAAGAGAAAAGGGGGCTTAGATCCACAATATATTCAGATCACTTATATCTTCCCCCTCGGCATCTCAGCTCTACGACGGCCCTCTTTGCAAGATTTGTATTGCAGATTGTTGATGTGCATCACCATTCAATACCATATTTGACATCGTTACAATCATGGCCTCAACTACCCTCAGTCAGTTGAGAGTATGCTATGATTGTTTTTCTAAATCATCATTTCACAATCAATAAACAAGTAGTGATTACTGCAACCTTAAAACATGAACCAATAGACATGTAAAGAATGAAAACCAAGTTGGAACAAAAATCAACTCTATTTTACAAAAGCCCATTGCAAATTAATCAAAGAATACCACTTAACCAAGAACCAAAGTACTGAACCAAAAACAGGTTGAAATGGATCAAATCTCCAATGTTTAGCAAGTCTTTCCAACGCTATTTACAAAAGCCCATTCCAAATTCATCAGAGAATACTAATCAAACCAAGTTCCAAAGTTATTGAACCAAGACAGATTGAAATGGATTAACTCTCCAATTTTTAGCAAGTCTTTACAACTCTATTTTACAAAAGCCCATTACAAATTCATCAGAGTACACCAATCAACCAAGTTCCAAATTCTATTGAACCAAAACAGATTGAAATGGATTAACTCTACAGTTTTTACCAAGTCTTTCCAAATCTATTTTACAAAAGCCCATTGCAAAGTCATCAGAGAATACCGCTCAACCAAGTTCCAAAACCTATTAAACCAAAACAAATTGAAATGAATCAACTCTCAGGTTTTTAATGAATCTTTCCAAGTATGGCAAGACTCTTTAGTTTCAGCAAGAACGTCCAATTCTGAGCATAAGAACCGGCCATCTAACTAACAGATTAAAATTAAGCCTTTATTGGACCTTATTTGGAGTAGCTGAATCTTTCACTAAGATTTTACTAGTTTCTGTTGTCCTTTCCGAGTTCTTGATGTGTAGGTCTTTCTCATTCTAAACTGGATCCAATTATTGTAACTATGTTTATGACTAAATGATGGATTTCCGATGTGTGAATTTGGATCTATTTTATTCAAAATAATACAACTCTGCAAGTTTGATGCACTTTTGCGGAGGTTTCAGGAGGTTGCAAGTACATCTCAACTCTTTTACTTGTCAGTCTCAGTCACACTACACTTTTTCAAAGCAGGCAGAACAACTACTAGCAAATTTCAATGAAGCGTTCTGTTATAGTGAATTCCCAAAAGGTATCATCTCGCTTGGCCATGACCTAGAACAGAAACTTTGTCTTTACCAGTTTATCCTATTTCTTTGCCTGTGAACTGAAACAGAGACAGAAATTCCACAGTTTGATGATATGAAGTATCCTGTCAACTTTCAAATGCCCGAACAAGCTCCATTGATTAATTTTTCAATTTCCGATACAGCATTTCATTGATCTATGATCATTCAAAAGGTTAAACCAAATACAATCTATCTCTCAGTCATTATTATAATTCAGCATGGGCATCCAAAGGACTAACAATATATCACAAAGCTACTAAATTTCAAACTAATTAGGCACTTCAATGCTAATTCCAACCATCTCTCATTACTGATGAAGAATCATTGTCCAAGGGTTGAGCTTAGTCGATTAAAACATAGTGTTTTTATTGTGGAGACCCAAGTTCAAATCCAAATGGGCATCTAATGTGGAATATTATGACTTTTGGTCTTCCATAGTTGGCTTCTAATGTGGAGGCGACTTCTCGTGTGATTGCTCAAAAGAAACTTGAGCTAGTCTAATGATGGTCGTATAAGCAGAATATTTGTAAATAGTTAGCAATATCAAAAAAATAAAGAATCATTCTGTCTTAAAAACAATCACAAAGAATCACTATGCCACCGTAATAAACTGCAAATAACCCCTTAGAAACAAAATCCCAAACGATCATGATGCGAACTCAAAAAATTCCAAATAACCCGAAAACTTGTATATTTTAAGCTGATTGTACACTTCAAAAGTAAGTACGATCATTTCTGATAAGAGAAACACAATCAAAGTTCTCCATGAATATCACTCCAAAATAATAACATAAAAAGCATGCTATTTTACAATGCCAATGCGAAAAACTATAGAAACAAAAAAATTAAAAATAAAATTATAGATGCTTTTCAAAACCTCAGTCCCAACCACTCGTAAAGAATCATTCAAAATCTTCAAAAAGATGACAAACTATCACAATGGCAACGTAATAAACTGCTGGTAGCCCCAATTCCCTAAATATTTTAAGCTAATTAAGCATTTGAATAGTAATTACGATCTTCTTTCATATCAGAAGCAGGATATATGTTCGCCGCGAGTACCACGCCAGAACATTAATGCAGAAAACAAATTATTTTGCAATGCTGTTGGCAAAAGATTAGTAATTAAATAATTAAAAGGCCGCCGCCAATTTAGTTTATTCAAAGGTTAAACTGAAAAGAGAACATACCTCAGGCCGATCCGAGGTAGGCGACAATAAATTAAACGATCTGACGGAACTCAGAAGCTTTTCTCCCACTTTTATGAGATCCATTTTTAAAGGGTATCTCAAGGAAATAAAGAAAAAAGTTCACTTGCAGGTCATGTGTTCAAGAACCCCCTCATCCGCCTGACTGCATCCAGAGCATTTTGTAGATCCAGTTCAAAATATTCCAATTCCAAGCAAACATATACAGAATGTGAATAATCATGCGCAGCCCTAAGTCAATGTAAGCAAATATGTCTGGTTTCAGATATCACAACAATAAATGATTTCTGCATGCTGTTAAATTCTGTTAAAAGACAGAACCCTTGGCACCGTCGAACCAGTAGTTGACGACGGTGTAAAATAATCCACCTGTATTTGGCCCATCAGAATGTAACAGAAGGTGCCACTGGATAAATAAAGAGTTGTTGATATTTATACGGCATGCAACTTATAAATTGCTTTGCATCCCCATCCTTCGACTTTCTGGCCAATACGTAGCGTATATTGACTTGTAAGTAATTGTTAATATTATTTCCCGTTCATGCTCAATATATTCCGACGACTAAGAATACCGAAGTGTCGATTTACATTTAAAATGCGGAACCCAAATAGAAATAGAACTAGGATTGTGTAATTTTACATTTTTAATGGGCAATTGATGTCGCTAATGAACATTTGACTAAAATAATTAAAAAATAAATAAATTTATAATATTATTTCTATGGGAAGTGCTTATTTAACATATTGGACTAAAATAATAACAAAATATTCTAGTTAAATGTGTATATAGTCTTACAAATGTCACATCAATGATCTAATTTAAGCTTAATAATATTTATATTATTTATACTTTAGTTTGCTTTCTTATTAGTTAGAGTATTTGAAATGGTATTTTAATATGAAAAATAAGTATTATATAAAAATTATAATTTAAATAATATTTTAAAAATACTCTCATTTATGGGATTGGGCGGGTTGATTCGTAAGTTAATCTTTGAGTGGACATGAGGTGGTTTCTACTGAACGAAAGGTAGGTTAAAGTTAATTTTAATGGGATCGGTAGGGTAAATTGGGGCATCGAGAGCAAGTTGTGTGCAAAGAGACCAAATAGAAAATATATGGAAGCTAAAAATTTGAAGATTAAGATAAATAACGAACCCAAAATTCAAGTAGCCTAGATGGCGTTGAGTTTGTGTCATAGTTTGAAAAGAGAAAAGTTCATTTAAAAGGAGATTCCCAAATTACTCTTAATGGTATACAATGGTAAACTACTCCAAATTGGAAGATGAATAAATTCTTGATGCCCATTTGGAGTTTATTAGGTAAATGGGGGAGTTTCAAATCTTACACATCTATTTAGAAGATAACTCAATTGTGGATCACCTCATAAATCAAGAGATTGAAATGATGAGGGAAGTGAGTGAATTGAGCTTGGAGATTTTTGGCATGATGAAGAGGATTAAGCAACGAAGGGTCGTATGGTGGCATTAAGAGAATGCTTGTAGAATGAACTTTAAATGGCAAGGAAAGAATAATGGCATTTGGGGACAGTGACAATGGGAAAGAAACACTAAGGAGGCATTTAATAGCCAAGAAATGCCCATTTAGATGCACAACAATTTGAACACCACGACTTGCTTGAAATCCAATGCAAGGCAAATATATTTTTGGGTAAGGATTTTGTGGAACACACACCAGATGTTGAGAGGGGGGGCGGGGGGTTGGTGTATCAGCATAAACCAAAATCTCACTTAAGTAATACTTTACCTTCAATATTCACTACATAAAATATTAAGAAAATAATGAAATGAAACAATAACACATGAACATACCATTGGAAGGATTTTATCATCCAAGCTAAAAATACCATTGGTTATAAAGTTTCTAACTACAGGAATAATAATTCTTGGAAGGATCTCTCTAGCCTTGATAGCAGTTTGTCCCCTCTTATGATAGAATTGCAGTCCTGGTTCAGTGAAGGAAATCATCCTGACAAGATTGTGTGGAACCTCTCTTCTAATGGTGAATTCACGGTGGCCTCAACCTGCTCCTTCTTCTCCAAGGAAGTTAAGCCTCAGTGTGCAACTGTCTGGTATAAACTCCTTACTCCAAAGATCAACTTTTTCTTTTGGATTCTTATCCAGAATAAGCCTCTAACCATTGATAATTTAGTTAAAAGAGGTTTCTTTCATGTTAATAGATGCTTTCTTTGCAATGAACAAGCTGAATCCTGTGATCACCTCA
>MU226323.1:748446-777792 GCA_018584345.1 Thuja plicata
CACTCACCATATGACTAGTGATAAACAAAAGTTTGAGACTTTTGAATACTATAATGGTGGTTCAGTAAGAATGGGAAATGATACACCTTGTCTAGTTGAAGGTAAAGGAACTATAATGTTGAATAACTTAATAAAATGTGAAAATGCTTACTGGGTAAAAGGACTGAATTATAATTTTTTAAGTGTCTCGCAGTTGAACAATTCAGGTCACAGAGTAGCATTTGAAAATAAGAAGGCAGAGATCTTCAATGAATCGGGAAGGTTGATTGGAACCAGTGAGCAGACAAAAAGTAACCTTTTCTATCTTGATGACATTAACACCACTTGTTTAATGGCTAGAAACAAATACATATGGTTATGGCACAAAAGATTGTGTCATGTGAATTTTGACAACATGATAAAGATAAGCAACAAAAGGAATGTCAAAGGCTTACCGAGCATGACTAAGCTCGAGCATATCATGTGCAAGAATTGTCAAAAAGGTAAGATGACAAAGTCTAGTTTCAAGAGTAAAACCCTTAAATCTAATGCAATTCTAGAATTAGTCCATACTGATCTATGTGGACCCATGAGGACCCATGAGGACTAAGAGCTACTATGGAGATAGGTATTTTATTCTATTTGTTGATGATTATTCTAGAATGATGACAATAATGTTTTTAAAAGATAAATCAGAAGCATTCAGGATGTTAAATGGTATAAGGCTATGGTAGAAAAACAAAGTGAAAAGAAATTTAAATGCTTAAGGTCAGATAGAGGAGGGGAATTTACTTCAGATAAATTCACTAACTATTGCAATGAGCATGGAATTAAAAGACAAATTTTTGCACCAAGAACACCACAACAAAATGGAATTGTTGAGAGGAGAAACAGATCAATTATTGACTGTGCAAGAACATTGATGATTGAGAAAAACATCACTCAAACTTTCTAGAGGGAAGCTATTAGTATTTTTGTATACACATTAAATAGAGTACAATTGAAGAAGGACACAAAGAAGATACCCTATGAGATTTGGTATGGTGATACACCCAATGTAAGTTACTTCAGAATCTTTGGTAGTCAATGTTATATTTTGAAGGATGATAGAAATGGAAAACTTGATTGCAAAAGTGAAGAAGGTATCTTCCTAGGGTATTCAACCAAAAGCAAGGCTTATAAATGTCTTAACAAGTCATCTAACAAAATCATTGAAAGTGTAAATGTGAAAATAGATGAATTTGTATAAAAGAATGATAAGGAAAGAAAAAGAGAACCAGAGGACTACAATAGGTTTGTTTATACAGAACCTGACACACTACTCAAGCAACAGTGTATCACTCCTGAGCAACAGAACATTGCACCCGAGCATCAGGCTGCAATTACCAAAAATCGGGAAAATCCTCAAAATGATGTTCCGAGCGATGGAGATCAAAATGAAGGTTAAGAAGATGATCAGAATGATGAAAAAAGAGTTGAACTGAAACTTGCCAAGTATGTCAGAAGACATCATCCACATAATGAAATCATAGGAGACCAAAAGGCTGGAACAAGAACAAGAAGTAATTCACTAAACACTAGATGTTTACTTTGTGATTTTGAGCCAAAATCTGTTAATACTGTACTTGCGAATGAAGAATGGGTCAATGCTATGAATGAAGAAATAGAATAGATTGAGAAGAAAAGTACATGGACACTAGTACCGAGACTAGATGACAAGAATGTCATCGGTACCAAATGGATATTCAGAAACAAGTTGAATGAGAATGGAGAAGTCACTAGAAACAAAGCAAGATTAGTATGCAAGGGATATGCACAAGAAGAAGGTATGGAATATGGTGAAACCTTTGCACCCGTTGCTAGACTAGAAGGAGTTAGAATCTTACTTGCTTATGCTACATACAAAGGATTCAAGGTATACCAGATGGATGTCAAATCAACATTCCTAAATGGAATACTTGAAGAAGAGGTATACATTGAACAACCAGAAGGGTTTGTTGATCCAAACAAGAGAAACATGGTATGCAGACTACATAAAGCCTTGTATGGATTGAAAGAAGCACCTAGATCCTGGTATGAAAGAATTCACTCCTATCTCATTAGCATAAAATTTGTTAGAACAAGTGAAAATAGCAATCTGTACTTAAAAGAAGATACTGATGGTAATATTCTGATTGCTGAAATTTTTGTTGATGATATCATTTTTGGGGGAAATGAATTGTTATACAAATCCTTTGCTAATGAAATGAGCAAAGAATTTGAAATGTCTATGTCTGGGGAGATCAAATTCTTTCTTGGTCTATAGATTCTTCAACAAGATGCAGGCATATATATCACTCAACCCAAATACATCAAGGAAGTGTTGAAGATATTTAAGATGGAAGATTCCAAACCAGTTGGAACACCTATGGCTACAGGATGTAAGCTGACAAAAGAGGACAAATCTAATGAGGTAAATCAAACCTTGTATAGATCAATGATTGGCAAACTAATGTATATTATTCATACCAAACCAGATATAGCACATGCAATTGGAATAGTTGCAAGATTCTCTGTTAATCTCAAAGAATCATATATGATTGATGTCAAGAGAATTCTGAGATATCTAAAGAACACTGGGGACTATGGCTTATGGTATAAAAGAGAAGGAAAATCTGAGCTACAAGTCTATACATGTGTTGATTGGGCTGGAAACATTGATGACCGAAAGAGCACAACTGGAGGAGCATTCTTTATGGGTGACAGACTTGTCACATGGATCAGCAAGAAGCAAGGATGCATCTCTCAGTCAACTGCAGAAGCAGAATATGTGGTTGCTGCTACAAATTGCTCCAACATTTCATGGATCAAACAGTTACTGGAAGGTATGAATATGAAGATTCTTGAAACAGTAATTATCTACTGTGACAATACCAGTGCAATTAACATTTCTAAGAATCCAGTCATGCATTCTAAGACTAAGCATATTGCTATCAAGTATCACTATCTTAGACAACAAGTGCAAGCAAAGGAGGTGATAATGGAATATGTTCATTCAAAGGAACAGTTAGTTGATATATTCACCAAGCCATTACCGAAAGATAATTTTGAGTACCTGAGACAGAGACTAGGGGTCCAACCCTTGTCTATCGGTCAGTAAGATGACTAGGAGGTTGCATCAACCTACACATAATCTAAAGATCATTCATGTTGATGCAAACACTGAGATAAAAAACAATAGATACATATGTACATAGCAAGGTAGAAGTATGCACAAAACACCAGAGACATTGTATTGCTGATGGATAGGGAAATTCAAGGAATATATTATTTAAAGGATGGAAGATGATAAAAAAAAAAGAGAAGTGTTTTTGTTTGGCATTGTTGTCAAAGGGAGAGATTATCTCATTATCATAAGGGATAAATTATGGGGAGAGACTATCTCAATAATCAGAAAAGAGTATATCATTATCCATGAAGTGAAGCTCCTGAGAATCAAAGGGAAGAGCTAATCAATATTCTAAGGGAGAGAAATTGATTACATATGAAATATCCATCCAAGGGAGAGAAGTAACAAAGGGAGAGAGTTCATACAAAGAGGGAGATTGTTGTCAAAGGAAAAAGAGATTATCAAGAAGAGGAAGAGTCAAGGTAGAGCACATATCAAAACAGAGACATTAGATGTTACATCTATCCAATAAAGGGATTGAAGATTGAAGACAACCACTCTGCAAGAAACAAATCTAAGCTATTTGAGCTTACCGAAAGCCATACATTTGTAATAGTTACAATAGGAAAGCTTGATGAAACTGTACATTTCATATTGTATTAGTGATAGTATAGTATGATAATATAGTATGTTGTCATCAATGCCAAAGCGAGAGATTGATGACATGCAACTGATTGAATGTTTGAAGATGTTAAGTTGATCAGCAAAATGCAAAAAGATAATGCAAGACATTTAATCACTTAATGGATTGTATTGTCATTGATGTCAACTTAATATAATCTAATCGGTTATTATCAAAGTGTCAAAGACTTCAAATAATCAGGGAGAAAAGGATTATGCTTTTAGTAATGCATAAAAGAAAAGAATTCACCATGTGACTTCAAACACTGATGACCAGTGGAACCCAATGGATAGAGATCACCAAAAGTCAATTCACAGTGATGCCTGAGCAAGAACACCAACGAGCATTACCAACAAACATAATCACAAGCATACCCGACGGCCAAAAATACAGTGTAAACCGACGGAGAAGCCCGAGGAGAAATGGAGTGTTGACCGAAGCTAATAAGAGTTGAAACATCAAAAATAACTGAAGTTCAAAAATGATAAAATATCTAGCTAGCAGAGCTAAATATAGACTTAAGTGGTAGTTATCATTGTTTTCATCGACAAGATAAAGCCAAAAATAAGTAAAGGATTTAAAGTTGTTTTGTCCAGTTGGAAAGAAGATCCTTGCGAGATAAAACATGAGTTTTTCTTTAAATCTAATTGGATAAGATTGTGGATCATGCCAAGATCAAGAAAATCAAGAACCTAATAACAGTGATATCATGTCTATTTAACAGACAACTTAATTCATTACAAATTTAGGGTGAATGAATGAAAAAGAGGATGCTGGAGAGAAACTGGTGAAGAACAACTTCATACAGTCCTAATCAATCAAGCTCAGGAAAGAGATAAAGTTTTCTTTGGACACCGTGCAATAGAGCATAGCATCACCGAGCAGAACTAAAGTGGAGCAAAGGTATTAAATGGACATATTGATCAGATTAGTTTTATGAGCTTACAATAGAGCTGAAAATTTAAGTACAAGTTGTATATGTGAACAGATCATATTATTTCAGTTTAGCCATTGTTGCAGAAAGTCTCTTAACTGAGCATGATTTAAAGATCCTTTCTATATTGAGGTACATCCCAAGGAGTATCAAAATGTTTGATCATGAAGATAGCATGAGATGCCAGATACCTATTGACAGGCCAAGAGAGTGTTTGATCAAGGAAGGTAGCATAGAGATGCCCAATATCAAGTGACAAACTAAACTTTTAAATCCTCTAACAAGGTCACACCTAACAGTGTGTTTGTAACCTTTAACAGGATTGGCTCTTCACCGAGCTCACTTCAAAAGAGTGAAAATTTTGGGTTACCGGTCCCAAGTGGTTTTTCCCTTAACAGGGTTTCCACATTAAAAATCTATATGTCAATTTGTTTATGAGTCATTACTTTAGTTTTTTCATTACACATAGCTTAACTGGATCGATCGATATACTCTAGATAATTTACCGTCTCTCGATAAATTAATAGACTGCTATTCGGTAAATATACAAAATAAGGTTTAACAAAGCATTCCGAGAAGTAGTAATTTGATAAGCATATTTGAAGGCATTCATCTTTGAGGACTGAAGATAACTAGAGGATTAATTTTGTGGTACTAAGCTTTTCGGTTGATTAATTGGAATAATATTTTAGGCCACTGATTCACTCCCCCCCCCCTCAGTTATTATTAACACTTCCTTCTTCTAGACAAACTTCCTTCTTCAGATATACCTGAACAAGTTTTCAACAAATACTTCTAGACACAAGTGCAGGAGCATACATCTCCAACACCTCCAGACCATAGTGTTTGTCATCAATGAACAAAAACATGACATATATTTCTAATAATCTCCCCCTTTGTTATTGATGGAAAACAACCACCAAAAATGTTTAATAAGATATTAATCATTATTACTCCCCCTAATTGAAATAACCAAAATATTCCTCATTAGGCTTCCTACAATTCATCATAAAACATTTCCTTATATTTCTCCCCCTTTAACATCAAGGACACAGGCAAAAAATGTACTCACCACAAAGACATAAAAAAAAATTCAATACCACTAAAAATAGAAAAGCAAGCAAATAATTAGATATTCTTAGGCTAGATTTCTCTGAATCCCTTCTTCAGGTTTTCCACAGTCAACTTCCAATCATCCATAGAAAAAACTATTAGCCTGTTATGACATTCAATTTCAATCAACTTGTTCATAGAATCATCAAAATATGTTATATTTCCTATACCTCTTTCAAAATTTTTGGCACTATCATGTATCTTTGGCATAAAATTAAGTTTTGTTTTAACCACTTCTCTAAAATCACAAGATTTTCTTATATATTAATATCTCTTTCTCTTCCTTGTATCCAATTATAACTATAGCTCCTTTATTTTGTTTTATTCTCCTACAGAAACATCTCTTTAGATGTTGAATTTTAATGAAACATCAATTAACCGGGACTGAATGGAGTCCATCTCCTTTTTGAAAGGTTTTGTGGCATATGTCCATTCCACACCAAATGTATACAAAGCATTTGCAAAATTCACATGTCTTATAAACTATAATATTTCCTGTATCAAATCTAGTTCACACTTTTTTCACATTCCAATCATTCTATTAGTCAAATTTTCTTCTAAAACATCTTCCTCTTGAGAGCTAGAATCATTAACAACCATATTTTCTCTCATAGCCTCAAAAAGTTCCTTCGGACACACATTAGAGAGATCATTTAGCACTAATTTCTTTTATTTCACATATTTTTTAAACCCTTCTATAATATTGTCTTAACCATGAAGAGGAATATTAAGGAACATATCTCCAACAATCTTTAGTCCTTCAAACTAACTTAGCATAGTAAGAACTTTTTCTACTAATAGATCATCATCATCAGATGATACAAGATAATCAACATTCTCCTCACAAGTAGCACCATGTACATCAACACTTACAATCCCCTCCAATTAACTAACACCTTTTTGTTCTTCCTCTTCACTATCACTTGAAACAATTATAGGAGCAGAGCATCTCTCTAGATGTAATCTTCTGACTTTATTTTCCCTTTTATCAGAGAATGAAGCCTTTGTAGACATTTCCCTTGTCCTTTTACCCTTACCTTTGTCTTTCTCTTCACTGGAAGCAATGAGCAGTTTTTCTCCAGCCTCAATCTTCCCAACATTATATTCCCTTGGAAATTTGATCAATTTTTCAATAGAGCTCAAGCATTTTTATTTGGTAGTCTCATATGGCAACTCAGCTGCCCAAAAATTTCTACACTCTATCGCTTCTATGTCACAAAAATCCTTATCAACATATAAAACAACATAATCTTTATACCAGTCAATGACTTTAGGAGGAATTTGGCTCCTCAAACATAGATCACCATTCAATTCATCAAAGAATATTCTACAATTAGTAATACGGTTACCCAGATTATCAAGATACATCTTACTTTAAGAGCCAACAAACATATCATTTCTCCAATCCACATTACGGAGTACTGACATGGCACTCAAAAAGTAGAAAATTAGACAGATAATCAAGGAACCATATTGGAATGGATAATGTTCATTCTTTGTCAACTTCAAGTTGCCAAATAATTGCCTCCTCAAAGTCTCATACAAACCATAATGAACATTCTCTTTAAGCATTTTGTGGGCAACATAGACTCTGGTTACCGCACACAAACCATCTTTGTTTCTATAATTGATTTTTTATGATATTCCCATTGTAGCATATCTAACCCCCAAATTTGTAATTGTGTCGATTCTTAGGGTCCTACGATCAGATAGAATAACAACCAATTTATTTACCTCGACATCTTTCACTAATTTGAGCACCAACACATCTTCTATAGCATAAAGCTATGTCACAACCCTTAGGGCATCTTTCTTAATGTGATATGGCCTATCTAGCCAAATGTATTCTCCATGTAGTCTAATTAATCTAATAATTACAATATAATTGTCTTCAATCATTGAAAACTTACTCCACACATCCAAACCCTCAACTACATGATTTTGTTTGAACTTTCTCATTTTTTCATGATCATACTCATCCAAATTGACATGAATATAATGACAAACGTCTTTTTTGTAAATAAATATTTTGTTAATCTTAGAAAATGCACCTTCAAAATATTTTCCAGATGGAACAAATGAATTCTTATTATGAATAGGTATGGGTTCAACATTTACACTTACCAATTTTTCCATCTCTGACTCGCAATCCCTTTTGCACTCCTTCGCTCTATTCTTTCACTCTTGAGAACTCAAAATCACAATTGTACAAATGAACATGATCGGCCAAATAAATACTATCACTGGAAACACCAAAAAACTAATACACTATTTACTAAAGCATATGATCACCTTTCCAAAACACAAAACAAGAATCTTACCACTGGAAATACCTTCATGCCTTATTTCCATGTTGAGGAGATACTCAACATCCATCCTCAAGGGGGGAAATAGATTCACGTGAACACTCCCCCTCAGCCCCTGCAGTCTGAGTCATTTAGTAGAAGAGGAAATAACATCTAGAAAGGATGTTAGACCACCTTTAGAAGCATCTTTTGTTCTCTTCAATAGATGTGTCTTGTTCTTTCTCTTTGAGTCTTCTGCAACCTTTGGATGACCTTTCTTTTGAACCATATTCCTGAAAACCCTAGCAATATGTCATGTCATATTATTGTTATATAAAATTGGACCATTCTTTTTTTATTTTTGTAACTCTATTCTTTTTTATATCATTATTTATTCTAAAATCTACCATTTTGTTTCCATATCTAGTGCAACAATAGCAATATCCATTGAAGTTCTTAATAGTTTTATTCATATCTATTTGACTTCTACCTTGAAAAACCTTATGTCCAAAATTATTGCAATGATAACATATTTTATTAAATACATAACCATCTTCTAAATTCTACATGATGACATTATTTTGCCATTAGTATATAAATAACACTTTCGGTAAACATACACCGAAAGACAGGACAAAGAGCAAACCAAAAATGCAGATATCAGAGATCACCGAAAACTGCTAAGTATAAAGAAACTGACAACACAATTTTGTGTGTAAACTAAAAATGCAAAGTGGAAAGGAGAAAGAGGAACCTAACAGTGGAACCCAACAAGAAATTCATAGTGCAAACTGATAGAACAATCAAAGAGGAAACCAAGAGACAGTTCAAGCAAGGAACACCGAGAGACAGTCTAACTGACTTCATAATTGACCGACAGAAACTGAAAGTCAGTTGAAGCCCGCAAAAAGTGGATCTAACTTCCACGTTAGATAAAACAGTCTTATTATATTTATAGAGTCTTGATTTATTTTTAAAACCATTTCTTTAGGGACAAGAAACATTAATGTAAGTGTTTTAATCAGTCTAACTGATTTAAAACACATAGACTGGGAGATCAAGGTAAAGTTGTAAACCTATGATCTTAGAGTTAATATTGTTTTATGTAAAACTTGATTAGGTCAATCTATCTTATAAATAGATGTTGTAATAATTCATTATGGATGATGTGAGAATGGATAAGAGGATGAATGAAGCCTATGAGCACATCTATGGATCAGACTGAAAATTTCAAGAATCATAACAACAAAAGGTGAATTTGGTTATCAAGAACCAAGAAAAGAGGCTACCGAGCATCATAGGTATTATTCAATCACATTGGGTGATATAATTATACATGTAATCTTAAATGGATCTGTAATCAACAATAGGAGATTCCATACACTAGGTCAAATTGTAATTTTCTTACATTCTAACTAGTGAAGCAAAGTGTAAAAATCCTTTCAAGGAAGGTGGATTTAACACTCCAATTGTAAATCTCTTAACCGAGTGCACACTCAACAGTGTTGCTAAAGCTCTTAACATAGTAGACTTTAATAGGTCTCCACAGATACTCCTAACATGGTAGATCATCAGAAGTGATCACATTATAAGCCTTAACCGACCCCTTCCAATCTGTAGATAGCGAAGAATTTGTGGGTGCCATCCCCACAACAGTTTTTACTTCCTAACAGGAGTTTTCTGCGATATCATATCTTGTGTTATGTGTCAATTAATTTGATATATGTTTCTATGAATGTTCACATGTATGATTAAGTTAAAGAATTGATAAGTCTTACATCAAGATAATATAGAACAAATTGTTGGATAAACAATTGATTACCTAAAGGATAAAGGTTAAAATATATAAAAGTTTTAGAGGTATTGATTCACCCCTTCCCTCTCAGTACACACTTCCCATTAATTCCAACAATTGGTATTAGAGCTAAGTCTCTTATTTGAAAAGCTTAAAGGCTTAAGAGAAAATATCATACAATGGAGAAGTACAGACTTGACAAGGGTATTGAGAATAAGAAGCTAGAAATTCACATATTCTTTGAGCAATATAAAGAAGCTAGAATCAATATGAGATAGATTTTAGATGAAAGAAATATTATGGCATCTTGTTGTAATGAAAAAGATTACCATGAGGAAGAAATACCAGATTTCTTTGAGTCTTCAGGATCAACTACAAGCAAAGCATCAGATACATAAGAAGAAAGCATCACAACCCTAAATGAAATCAATCAACATCTCGTTGGACAAGCGAAATCTCTAAAAATCGGTCAAGAGACACAAATGGTAAGAATGATTGATGTCATGAATAGTGCTAGACAAGCTGAGCAAGAAAGAACACTAGCTATTGATGATAGAAGGAAGATTACTGAAAAGCTACAAGAGAAAGAATCTAAAATACAAAGATTAACAGAATATCACCATGAGATTACAAATCAGATTATTCTTATGAGTCAAGAGGCAAACAAAATGAATGTTGAACTCATTGAAAGAATAGAAGCTATCGGTGAGCTAAGGGAAGAAAATGAAAAGTTGAAACAAGAAATCAGAATTCAGTAGCAGCATAATGAAATTATCAAGAAAGCTGAAGAAAGCAATAAAATAATGGATGATTTTCTTGAAGGACAACAAAGAGTCAACAACAACACTGGTCTAGGCTATACTGAGAATGGAGAATCACCCAATCAAGCTGATCCAAAGAATGTCTATGCAAATCCAAGACCAAGAAAGTTGACATGCAATCACTATGGAAAGCAAGGCCACACATCAAATGTTTGCAGGAGCAAAATAAAAGGTATTTCTAAATCTACATCTTCATTCATAGGATTTTGTTATAAATGTAACAAGAAAGGACATAAAGCATATGAATGTAAGTCTGAGATTAAAAAAAACCAAAGAAGGAAACCTACATGGACAAATATTGTCCTACTTACAAAATGAATGGTCACACAACTCTTGAATGCTAGAAAAAGAAAAAGCAAGCATGGAAGCCTAAATTTCAAGAAATTGCCTATCAACCGAAAAGAGTCAGTAACCAGTATATATGGGATTACAACACATGGAAAAATTGTACATCATATGGAAGATTTGGTCACATTGCTGCAAACTACATGAGACAATGGACAAGAAAGTCTAGAGGCTGGACTAACCCCGGAATGGCATGCTTACACTATCATAAAGTTGGTCATCTCAAGAAAGACTGCAGAGACCGAATGATAGAAACAAGCACATTTCCCAATGGAAATACTATTGAAGATATCTAGAGGATGAGAGACAAAATGTGGAGGAAAGCTTCAACCAATGATGAAGCTGGACCAAGTAATGCAATTGGTGACACCCCATCCAATGGATCTGGTGACATCACCACCCCCACCTAAGCAAAACAAGTAAGTATGGAACTGCATTACTCTAACTAGTATTTTACATCAGTTCCATAATATGTTGGTGAAATGCTAAATTAGCATAAGTAAAGATGCATCATGATATTACTTGTTAAAATCTATGATAACTATTCCATCGGTTAATACATACTAAAATCCATTGGTATACGCTCAAAGCTGAAACTGCCTACACTTACTGAGAATCGTTGGTTAACATGTAAAAGAAAATTTGCTAGTGTAAATTGAGACTCGTCGGTAATCAAGCAAGCTGAATAAGTTGTTTTCAAAAAACACCGAAACCCATTGGTAAAAGCAAAAAGTTAGACAACCGCCCCAAAACATCACATTGTTGTTGAAGAAAGAAGTTAGTTCTTAACCCGACGACTCCGTCTTCACACACCAAGGAGTAGTTGAGCATTAATGACTCACTTTTAGGGCAAACATCTATAAAAGGGCGACGGGAGGGTTTCATTATTCACCAGAAACCAGAGCAGAGCGATGAGAGAAAAATTTGAGCAAGCAATGATAGCATCATAGAGCTACTTCAACTCAACCAAGAGCACTCCAAACTAATCAGTGACCACAAAAGGAGTAAATAGTAAGTTCCTACGATAACCAAGAACTTTGTTTTAAGCATTTTTTGGAAAGCCCTAAATTGTCTAAAACAATGGCCACGACTTCAAGAACCACCAAACTAAAGAACATCAAGAAGGATGAGGTTAAGATCATCAAGAATTCTACCTGTGAGGAACCCCACTACAAGATTTTCCCTGAGGTTGCATCACAACCCGACAATGCTGGAGCATTCTCACAAATACCAGCTAGGGTTTTGCTCCTCGAAGATGTACGAGGATACATCCACTGCAAGATTGCAAAAATTGGTGACTTAGAGGTGGAACAAGCTTTCAAGAAGATATGTAATAAGGATGGATCCATAAAAGATGAACACAAACACATAGAGGTGAAAGGGATCACTAATGCCCTATTGTTCCCGAAGGTATTCAAGACTGAGTGGATTCGGTTAGTACTAAGCCGAATTCACAATCACAAGCTATGGTTGGATGAGCCTAAAATGACAACCCGAGATGTTATTCATGCAGTCACCGGTTACCCTGTAACCAATAAGGTAAAGGCATTGAAACACCCACCCAGGGATGAGATTGAAAAGAACACATGAGCCAAGTGTGATGGAAGAGGATTGAAGGTATCCACTATCACATATGATGAACTGAAATTTGGAGCATGTGTCCAAGGCTACAAATTCTTTCAAGCTAGCAGGATGAACAACATAGCATCTGGTGTAGTGGATACAATAGACAAAATTGTAAAGAAAGGTACTCAGTTGGATCTGTCAGAACTTCTGCTGAACCAGCTAGAAGAAAACTTGAGAACAATCAGAAATGAAAAGACAAATACATGTAAGTTTGGCTCACTTATTATGTGAGTTTTATTTTACTTCCAAGAATCATTTCCATCTGTAGGAGATGTAAAATACGATACCACTATACAAATCATTGAATATATAACATCACTGGGAGACAACTTTGAAACAATTATGGAAGAGTACTTTACTGGATTCAAGGACCGAATGCAGAAAAGAGTAAGGATCCCTGAGCAACTTATTGAGAAATTCAAAGATGATATATGTTTCATGGTTGACACAGACCACACATACATCAAGCATGTTTTACCAAGGGTAGCATGGTTACAACCATTAGACTATGAGATAAATATTGATCAAGCATCCAATGCAATCAATGTATTGATAAATGAACCATTAGAAAAGACACAACCAAATTTTGGAACTTATGAGGAGTCCAAATCAAGAATCAAAACTAGATTGGTTGTAAAGAAAATTGAAAGGAAGAAAGATAAAATGGTTAAGAATTTGAAGAAAAGGTTGTCAGTTATAGAGGAGGAAACTGAACAAAAGGAATAAACCAAAGGACTGTCACCCGTCGGTGAGGCTGAGTAGGTAAGTGACTCTGAGTCTACAGAGTCAGATACACAATTACCAACACTAGCTAAGAATCAAAGAACCACAGCCACTTCAAGGACAAGAAGCCAAATATCTAAGGACTCAAGTCCTTCACCCTTGAAGAAAGGACAAGTAAGAACCTACAAGACGAAACTGGCTACACAGAAAAGAGGGCCGACAAAGAGAAGAAAGTTCATTAGAACCAAAGAAGATATTGAGGACACAGAACAAGATGAAGGTGTTCAAGAGGAAAAGATCAAGATTCCTAAAACCATTGATGAGGTATGTGCACAAATGATCAAATTAGGATCAATTATTGACTCCAAAGTTAGAAGGTGGTTAAAATTGGTCCCTTGGATCAAAATAAGATTGAGGAGACAATCATTAAGATAATGTGCATATACAAATACCTCCCTACAGAACTGGCAGACAAGATGCCCAAAGAAATTCAAGACAGGCTATCGACAAGATGAAATTTTACCTTGCACTCCGATAAAGAAATCAAGGAAAGAGCCCTAATATCAGTCATGCCTCCTGAATCCAAAATAGAGGAAATCAAAGAAATGATGAAGGCTCATTCCAAAAGGTTCTCACCGAAGATGAGAGCCTACCTGGTGCTAAAAGGACGTCTACTAGAGTTAGATCGAGAAAGTGAAGCCGAATGGAGGAAGATACTCAATATTCCTGAAAAGGATACAAGTCCCGAGCCACAGAGAGCTCTAACCAAGAATCAAGAAATTAAGAATGATCAAAATATTGATAACACAAAACCAATCATCATCACAGATGTTGAATTCTATAAAGAATAAATGGACACTACTATAAACAAGGACATAGATTTTGCATATGAGACATGGTTGGACACCACTATGGACACCATTGTGGACAACACAGTCATTGACATAACCGATGATCCAGCAGAAGAAATACAGAAAGATGAAGATGTCACTGTTATCAAGGACAAGACCGATGAACAAGACACTACATTTGACTTTTCACAGGTGAACATATCAAGAAACATTCCAATATTTATGCAAGCCATCAATATACTTCAAGAAAAAGACAAATCACCTTACAAAGATTCAAGCATTCCCAAGGATGCAAAGGATGAAGGAAAGAAAGACAACACTGATGAAAAGAATGTCATCGGAGACACTCATACTGTAACTGAAATTGTCAAGGTTACAAAAGGATATTTAAAGAAAACAGATGGAGACACAACCGAGAAGGATGCACAGACAAAGGTAGATGAAGTACATAAGGAAACTGATGAAGAAGGGAAAACAAAAGATGACATTACTGAGGTAACTGAAAAAGTTGCTATAGATAATGTAAAGGTTGATGTGGAGACAAGCTGACACCAAAACACAATAGCAAAAAGAGGCAACACCACAAGTCACTTCATCCAGCACAATAGACAAAGTTGAGAAGATGGCTATGGTTCTACATTCAAGTGAAACTCAGAAGAAGAAGAAGAAATCCAAAAAGAGTAAGTTGGAAGTCACTCTAGATGAGATCATTGAGATACCAAAATGTGACCCAACTACACTTGAATATGAAGCACTTAAAGAGTATAGTGAAATATGCCAAAGGAAGGCATTATAGGAGAAGCTGAGAAAGTAGCACCGAGACTCCATGGTACTAGAAAAAACTAGGGACATATTGCATCAGATTGTACCAGATGTTAATGTTGATCAAAATAAACCTATCCTTGATCAACTATCCACTCTCACCGAAGCCATTACAACGCAAAACATTGATGCAGAAAAGGCAATTGAGGAGAGAGCATAGCAGAAATATCAGCACAAACTTGTTGAAAAGATCATCCAGGAAGTGGTAGTAAACAAGGTAAAGCTTTCAAAATTCATAAGTGAATTAGATCCAATAATTGCTGAAGCTATTTCCTTGATCCAAAAATTGAGAACGCTTGACAAATTTAAGGATCATAGTGATAAAATAGAAAAGTTAGATTCTAATCTAGCTACTAATGCTAAAGGCTTAACCACCAAGGACAATGCAATAAAGTTGCATTATGAGAAGATTGTTGAGATAAAGAGGTTAAGGCAAGAACTTTGGGAAGCAGAAACACAATTTAGGGAAGAGGTCACCAAGCTCCAAGCTCAACTTCTACTAAATCTCACACTGCTTCAACAACATATTAGTTCAGCAAGACAATTGATAGCCACCCCCGAGATGTCTGTAGCAAACAACATCTACGATATGTATTCAAATATCACACTCGAGCACATGGATCTAGACAACCTGAAGGACCAACGGGAGAAGATGATGGAAGACATGAATTCTTCACACTCTCACATTTTTGATAAGCTATAAGGTATATACCTTTTCCCTTAATATCAAAAAAGGGGGAAAATAAGGATATGTACATATGGGAAACTAAGTACAAAAAAAGAACAAAAAAGGGGAGTATTATGATATGATATGATATATACAACACAAGGTGAGAAGATCAAAGTATGAAGTACATACACTTATACTATACTGACATATACATGGTGGGAGTCATGAAATAACTATGGAATATATATGATGTACATACTAAACATTTTGTTAAGTATTTTGCACATATCAGTTTTTGATACTAATGTCAAAGGGGGAGATTGATAACAATATTTTTCCATTAGTATGCAAAGAACACTTTCGGTAAACATCCACCGAAAGATAGGACAAAGAGAAAACCAAAAATGCAGATATTAGAGATCACCGAAAACTGCTAAGTACAAAGAAATTGACAACACAATTTTGTGTGTAAACCGAAAATGCAAAGTGGAAAGGAGAAAGAGGAACCCGATAGTGGAACCCGACAAGCAGGTCATAGTGCAAACTGATAGAACAATCAAAGAGGAAACTAAGAGACAATTCAAGAAAGAAACACCGAGAGACAATCTAACTGACTTCAGAGCATAACCAACTGACAGAAATCGAAAGTCAGTTGAAGCTCGTAAAAAGCAGATCTGACTTCCACGTCGGATAAAATAGTCTTATTCTATTTATAGAGTCTAGATTTGTTTTTAAAACCATTTCTTGAGGAACAATAAACATTAATGTAAGTGTTTTAATCAGTCTAACTATTTTAAAACACATAGACTAGGAGATCAAGGTAAAGTTGTAAACCTGTGATCTTAGACTTAATATTGTTTTACGTGAAACTTGATTAGGTCAATATATTTTATAAATAGATGTTTTAATCATTCATTATGGATGATGTGAGAATGGATAAGAGGATGAATGAAGCCTACAAGCACATCTATGGATCAGACTGAAAGTTTCAAGAACTAGAAAAGAAAAAGGTGAATTTGGTTATCAAGAACCAAAAACATAGGCTATCGAGCATCAGAGGTATTATTCAATCACATTAGGTGATATACTTATACATGTAATGTTAAATGGATCTGTAATCAGCAATAGGAGATTGCATACACCAGGTTAAATTGTAATTTTCTTACATTCTAACAAGTGAAGCAAAGTGTAAAAATCCTTTCAAGGAAGGTGGATTTAACATTCCAATTATAAATCTCTTAACCAAGTGCACACTCAATAGTGTTTCTCTAAAGCTCTTAACGGGTTAGACTTTGAAAGGTCTCCACAGATACTCCTAACAGGGTAGATCATCAGAAGTGATCAAATTGCAAGCCTTAACCGACCCCTTCCAATTTGCAGATAGTGAAGAATTTGTGGGTGCCATCCCCACCAAAGTTTTTACTTCCTAACAGGAGTTTTCTGTGATATCATATCTTGTGTTATGTGTCAATTACTTTCATGAATGTTTCTATGAATGTTCACATGTATGATTAAGTTAAATAATTGATAAGTCTTACATCAAGATAGTATAGAACAAATGGTTGGATAAACAATTGATTACCTAAAGGATAAAGGTTTGTTGTCCCAGTTTTGAGCCTTATTTAAAACTGAGCCTAATGCAGAAAAAGAGTCATCGCTGAAGCCTCAGCTATAAGTTAGATCGAGTCTTTCGGGCTTTGGCAAACCATGGTTGCTTATTGAGTCTGTAGTATTGCAGGAAATCAATTGTAGAATGTTGCTTTCCTAACCTTTGCATTTAGATGTCGATTCAAGAGTCCTCTATAGGTTGGGATGGTTGAATCACGTTATAGGATTGACTCAATAAGTGACCAAGTCCTCTGTTACTTAGTTCTAATATTTTTCATGCTCATAGCTGGGATTCCCACCCTTTAGGTGAGTTTTCCAAAAATCACTATTTTCAATCTTCCAACGATCAGTTCATCTATTCAAGAGGTGAAGGAAAGACTAAGAAGTGCAACGAAGCAATCAGGAGCCTCAGATAGTCATTTGGACAAGTCCTGAAAGCTCACAGGTTTTTGCCTCTGCAGGTGCTCCAGGCCGAGAATCGCACCACCTTGGTGAGATTCCCGAAGATAACTATTCATGATGTATTGTCATGTTTAAGTATATGGATGTCTTCATAAAAGTTTAAGAATGACTTTGGTGAAATCAGAATTGAATTTGGAACTGTAAGTCATGCAAAAGCTCTATGCGGGTTTTTACCTTCTTGGCTACCCCAGCACGGAAATCGCACCTTTCAGGTGCATTTCCCGAGCATATGAGGAACTCATTAGTTCAGAGCCGAAATGATTATGTAAAGGTGAAAAAGTGTTTGTAAGAGCTTTCATGAAGTCTCAAAATCTTTAGAACTAAATTTCATCAAGCATTATGAAGGGCGGGTTTTTACTTTTTCAGGTGCACTTCTCTAGGATTCACAATGACTTGGTGCGATTTCCTCAGAACATAATTTATGATGTAGAGTGAAGATGTAATTGATAAAATCACTTGATTAGGGATTCATAAGGTGAATTAGACACATGCAACATGATGACGTGGTCTCCAAACCTTTGCTAAGCCTTGAGTAGGAAATGATGAAATCAGATGCGACTGTTCGGGTTTCGCACTTAAAAGGTGAGTTTCTCGACGAACCTTATAACTAGGTGGAAAAGAAGTAAAATAAGTGTGTTTCCTTTGAGCACATGATTTAGGTGAAATGATAAAGCAAATAAAAGAGTTATAAGGTAAAAATAAAGTATATTGTGTAGACCACCGGGAAAGTGGGCTATTAGGTGTGACTGTTCGGGAGGAGTAACTACTTGGTGCGATCCTTGTGAGTCTGTGGAGTCAAGTGATAAAGTTGGTTTTAAAGAGATGTTAATTCACCTAACCGTTGGTGCCATTAATGAACTACTTTTCAAAGAAGCATGACATATTGTTAATATTAAGTGTGGGGAAATGCATTGCGATCCTGAAACGGTAAGAAACATTTGCACAATTAAATTTGTTGCATATTGAATTCTTTTGTTAACAGCTATTTTCTGCTTGCCAAGTATATAGTCTCTTCTACAGCCAAATGTTCGTTGATATGTCTATAAATATCTGGAGAAATGGCACAAAGGTATTTGGGCTTTGAACATTTGAATGGTCTGGATTGTGAGTGGAAAGATATCAGTGACACTCGTTTACCACACTACGATTTGCATGATCTGAGGTTTAGGTTACAGCAAGAACGAATACACCCAGTCACACAGAAGCTAAGGGATAGCAGATTGGTTGAAGTGGCTGGTTTTCCTTTTGTAGTGCAAGCTCCTAAACTCATCAAAGAGTGCATTGCTAAATACGACGTTGATAGCCAGAAGATCAAGATGCCCGACGACCAAGTATTGTTGGAGGTTAACAGGGATACTATGGAGTGATGCTTTAACATCCCACAGAGAGAAGTGTATAACACCTTTGATTTTGCTGTGTCCACCTCATGTTTCAATGAGAAGAAATCCAAATGGAGAGGCGTGATCTCATCAGATTGGTTTCAGACAGCAAGAAGTGCTAAGTCTAAGTTGCCAAAGACTTTATACGACACTAACTTGAAAAGAGAGATAGTAGATATTCTTGTCCCACTCCATAGGTTGAAGTGCAGAGATGAAGCTCTTGATTTTTCAGAGCACGATTTCTTCCTCGTTCAATCAATGTGTGCAGATGATAGTTTCTGCAATTGGGCTAAGATGATGGCATTAAAGCTAAGATGGGAACTCACATGCGCCAAGAGTACCAATGTTTTCAGAATGGTGTCTTATCTCATCTACACCCTTGTAACTACCCAAAGTTGGTTGGGATTGCCAAGAATAGAAGAATTTGAGGGCTCTACCAAGATGTATGAGTTCTAACCCTGCCTCCCACTGAACCAGAGCTATGCCTATTTCATGGAGGTGAATGATGCATAAATAATGAGGTTATGTAGGGAACTTCAGGGGTTCCTAGAAAGGAGATTTTCCCCTGAAGCCAGCGCAGTCATAACAACATACGAAGCATATTACATTCAGTTCCCCACCTTCTCCTACTTCAGGATAGGTGGATTTGGCGATGCTCCCACCAAACTGCCAAGGTACGTTGATGATAAGCTGGTGATGATCGAGTTGTGTTGCCAAGTGATAGAAGTGAACATACTCTATTCTAGCTTGCATAAGGCTGTGATTCCCTTCCCCTTAAAGGTAGGAGCATATTCTTGCGTGTCGAGTTCACATGCCAAGAATGTGATTAAGGATGCGGAAGCCAAATATCCTTTTCAGAAGTATGATGTAATCAGAGTTCGCTACGAATCTGCCAATTTTGTTCAAGATCATCTAAAGCTAGGCTCTGCTCATAGCCATGTACCTGATATAGAAGATTATTGGGTTAACTATGCTGATGAAAAGGAAGCTAGAGAACGTTACTGGTCTCGCTTAACCATTGGTCAGATCAAAGAATTCAACGTTCCCATCAATGTTGATGGAATAGAAGAAGATGGAAGCCATAGGAGGCTGAGCAAGTATGATTCTCAGATGAGAGATGTACCCATTATTTCAGAGCCTTATACCGGAAAAAATATTCCTGATCTCGATGCCCTCATGCATCAGATCATAAATATAACTAAGGCATGGGTAGAAGCAAAGAAAGTTGGAAAGAAAAGTTCAACTACTCCAGCTAAGACACTTCCAGTCTAGACCCATGCAGTTTCAACAAGTTCAGCCTCTGCTTTAGTCACAACTACCACATCGCTTAGACTTCCTCAGTCGACTGGAGGATATGGCGATCCACCTAAGAAGCAATCAGTTATTCAGCCTACTTGCAGAGATGGAGCAGTAGAAAACATTCCTGCTATCACACGGGAGGAGAAGGATAAAGATGAAGGGACTAATGTTTAGATCTCGGATCAAACAAATCTGGTGACTCTGATTAACCCAACCGACAAGGAGCAAGACAAAGATTCATCCTTAGCACTCAGTGCTGGAGGAAGCGGAGGTAAAAACATGTTTTAATTTCTTCTATTAGTACTGACATTTAAAAATTGAGTTTTGCAAAGAAGAAGCACAGGACCCCTCCTATCATGAGGAAGCTCTTCCCTGAAGACTTGCTCAAAATATCTTCCTCTGTTCTGGCCACACCTTCCTGGATTGAGCAGACAATAGAAAAGAAGAGGAAGAGATTAGAAGATAGCTCTGTTTCACAAGACTTGGTAGAGCATTTAACAAAGGCACTATCATAGAAGAAGACCAAAGAGCCCATGATGTTGGCCTCTATGGAAACTGGTGATGCAACAAGGAATCTGGTGTTGGAGGTAGCCAAAGCTAACGTATCTAGGGATGTTAACCAAATAGGAGTAGATGACTTCACTATGAGCAGGATCGGCATGGGGCCTGCTAAGCACGACATGAGGAAGAGGCTCTAGGAGACCTCTAATCAATTGATCAGTGAGGAGTTGGATCACTTAAAGATAGACAAGGTAAAGTTGAAGAGCACAGTAATTGAGCTCTCAACTATCATCTGAGGCTTTCTAGACTCTGTATCTCACCAGCCTTCACAAGTTCCTATAAATATAGAGGTACTTGACCCTACAACTTGTGGATAGAAATGCCTTACTTATTCAGTTGAAGGAGAACAAACACATGGCTCAAATCAACAGAGATTGGATAGCAGATTTGAAGACTAGAGGGAAACTAGTTGTTGAGAAGCTAGGAAGTAGTTACCTCAGTTTTGATAAATTACTCAACAGTATGTTATTAGATCAGACAACTATTGAAATGGAGAAAGAAGCTTGTAGAAACTACGTTGAACGTCTCGATGAGATTGCGGAGTTGAAACCAAGTACAACAGTAGCTATGGGCATTATTCCCACAAAAGGGGAAACAATATAGAAGTGGATCTTTGAGGCATGATACAAGAATAAGGCTACTACGACCACTCTCAAAGGCCTCAAGAATACTATCAAGCTCGTGAGGGAAGACATGAAGAAAATTGAAAAACACTTAATCACTCTCCAGTGTGATTCTCAGATTGGAGCTGATGGTAAACAACCAGGGATCAAACATATCGTTAATTTCATGAATGCATACATTGATTTAGTCATCATCCTAGATACCTACCAAATGGATGATATCCAGAAGCTAAGTGCACTCGATGCCACACTCTCTGATATTTACTTAGAAGTTGAGTCACTACCTTCGGCCATCAGAGAGATTTGTGATGAACAATTGTGGTTGATTACACAACAAGATGCACTAAAGATTGAATATTTTGACAAGATCATGGCAACCATCGAAGCATATGCAAAGGCGTTTCCTCAAGCCAAAGAAGCCGAACAGCTAGCAACTTGAACATTCTAGAAAATGCCTTTTTTGTTTCTCCTATTTTTTCTTTCTCTCATATTGTAATGAAATTTGTCAAAAACCAAGTCCGTAGAGCTTTTCCCCTCCTATTCTATTATTGTAACTGCTTTACCAAAGAAGACGAGTCGTCTCCTTCTAAAATTATTTTGAACTATAAATACTCAAATTGTTATGAATGAAAAGGATCAGAATTTTTGTGATTTGCATATTGCTTCCTCCTACAGCTGAGTCTATATGAGTGAGAATCGAAGTATTTGTTTCCCTGAATGTCACTCACTTTAGTTTAAATGTCTTTTTCTTTCTCACGCTAAATGGTTCGTTGCCTCACTAGTTGTAGAAGTATTTCTTGAAACTAAAATGGTCGTTGAGTGTAGAGAAGTATTGAAATCGTCTGAGAGCGATTCTCTGAGATTGGTCCAACACTGAATTTCATTCTGCATATGTAGAAGTTTTTGTTAATGTTAAATAGTCAGAATAAGAGGCATGATTACAGTCGTGGTGATGTTTTGATTCTTCTATAGGAGTAGAGGTAACTGTAGCGGTAGATTAAGCCCAAAAGATGGCCTGCAGTTATGGTCGTGATTGTATGCTAGATTCTCATTTATGAATAGGAGTAGAAGTTAGAAGTTTGAACCCTGCATTGAATCTCGGTGGATTTCCTGTGTTGACATAAGTTCACTCATTTTCCTCTTCTGCTCTCAGGTTAAGAGCATACCCCCAATCAGAGTTAGAACACATTCATTGCAAATCAAACACATGGAGCTATACCTGTACAAAATCTAGAGATTGGACTAATTCTCTGCTGAGAATTCTCCTTTCAACTATGGTGTACAAAAATTGGGCAGTCAAGGACTCTAATCAGCTTTTCTAACCATACCCCATCCAATCTGTTCACTAACAAGGTTAAAGATACAAAAATTTTAGAGGTACTGATTCACCCCTCCCCTCTCAATACACACTTCCCATTAATTCCAACACTACATTCACTAGCTTTGTGCCCTATTTTAGTGCAAGAAAAACAAACTCCATTAATAGATGAATACCTGAAATGAATAAGAGGAGGTCTTTGATTCAATAAGACCTTTTTGTCTCCTACTTATATCTAATCTACTAAATCCTTTTTTGTCTTTCATCTACTTCTGGTCTCCCAAAACCTTTTTGTCTACCACCAACTTTCTAGTTCATTTCTTTCTTCATAGTTCTTCAGTAATGTAGATTCCACTTTGTTCTCCTCACCTTTTAATTTTCTGAGTTCCATTTTGAGTTTCTCAACTTTAATTTTTAGAATTGCACACTCCTTGTTTTCCTCGTCCAACTTTATATCTACTACTTCATTTTCATTTTCCAGTTTTAACCTTTTTTTTTCAATTTGTTCCTTGGCTTCTTTTAACTCCTTTTTCAGTCAGGAACATTCACCAGTCTTGTCATTCAAATTTGTATCAATATCTTTTATTTCCTTCTTTACATCTTCTAGAAGAGTTATTTAAAACATAATTTTGTCTTTAGTCTTCTTCAAATTAAATCTAGTTCTATTTAGATCAACCAAAACAATCCTCAGCTAACGATCCATGTTGACATCTTCACCCAAATCACTTTGTTCATTTATATCATTCATTTCTTCGTCAAACATGGTGTTCAAGATTTTGGATCAATCTCAAGTGGTTAACCTTCTTCTAGAGGAACCTTGCTCTGATACCAATTATTGAACACACACTAGATGCTAAGAGGGGGGACGAGTGAATCAACTTAAACCAAATTTGCACTTAAGTAATCAACTGCCTTCAATATTCACTACATAAAGCATTAAGAAAATAATGAACTGAAAAAATAACACGTGGAAACCAAGATTTTTATGCATGGAAAACCCAAACTAGGAAAGACCATGGTGAGCACTTTCCCACAAAGATAGTTCACTAATATATATTCTGATTACAAAGAAAGTAAGAGCTCAATACTATGGACTTATAATGATAGGCTCACTGCCAATACAGAATTGGATATAGATAGGAGCTCACTACTCTGGACCTGCATCAATTTACTACTTCTCAGAATGCTTTGCAAAACCTTCTACTGTAGATTTATCGAATAGGAGTATGTTAATTTATTGAAAGACAGTAAATTACCTAGAGTATACTGATCAATCCAATTAAGTTAAGTGTAATGTAAAATACTAAAGTAATGACTCATAAACACATTGACACATGTATTTTTAACATGGAAACCATGTTAAGGGAAAAATCACTTGGGACCGGTAATCCAAAATTTTCACTCTTCTGAAGTGAGATCGGTGAAGAGCCAACCCTATTAAAGGTTACAAACATACTGTTAGGTGTGACCTTGTTAGAGGATTTTAAATTTTAGTCTGTCACTTGATATCAGGCATCTCTATGCAACTTCCTAGTTAGATTACTGATTGATAGACAAGGGTTGAATCCCTAGTCTCTGTCTCAGGTACTCAAATGTATCCTTCGATAATGGCTTGGTGAATATATCAGCTAAATGTTCCTTTGATTGAAAATATTCCAGTGTCACTTCCTTTGCTTTCACTTGTTCTCTTAGATAGTGATACTTGATAGCAATATTCTTAGTCTTAGCATGAATGAATGGATTTTTAGAAATGTTTATTGCACTGGTATTATCACAATAGATAATTACTGGTTCAAGGATATTCATATGCATACCTTTCAGTAATTGTTTGATCCATGCAATATTGGAGCAATTTGCAGCAGCAACCACATATTCTTCTTTTGTAGTAGACTGATAGATGCATCCTTGCTTCTTGCTTATCCATGTGACAAGTTTGTCACCCATAAAGAATGCTCCTCTAATTGTGCTCTTTCGGTCATCAATGTTTCTAGCCCAATCAACACCTGTATAGACTTGTAGCTCAAATTTTCCTTCTCTTTTGTACCATAAGCCATAGTCCTCAATGTTCTTTAGATACCTTAGAATTCTTTTGACAACAATGATATGTGATTCTTTGGGATTAGCAGAGAATCTTGCAACTATCCCCACTGCATGTGCTATATCTGGTCTTGTATGAACAACATACATCAGTTTGTCAATCATGGATCTATATAAGGTTTGGTTTACCTCATTTGTCTTGTCTTCTTTTGTCAGCTTGCATCTAGTAGCCATAGGTGTTCCAACTAGTTTGGAATCTTCCATCTTGAATATCTTCAGCACTTCCTTGATGTATTTGGACCGAGTTATGTATATTCCTGCATCTTGTTGAAGAATCTGTAGACCAAGAATGAATTTGATCTCTCCAAACATAGACATTTCAAATTCCTTGCTCATTTCATTAGCAAAGGATTTGCATAACAATTCATTTCCCCCAAAATTGATATCATCAACAAAAATTTCAGCAATCAGAATATTGCCATCGATATCTTCTTTTAAGTATAGATTGTTATTTTCACTTGTTCTAACAAATTTTATGCTAATGAGATATGAGTGAAGTCTTTCATACCAGGCTCTCAGTGCTTGTTTCAATCCATACAAGGCTTTATGTAGTCTACATACCATGTTTCTCTTGTCTGTATCAACAAACCCTTCTGGTTGTTCAATGTATACCTCTTCCTACAATATTCCATTTAGGAATGCAGATTTGACATCCATTTAGTATACGTTGAATCCTTTAAATGCAACATAATCAAGTAATATTATAACTCCTTCTAGTCTAGCAATGGGTGCAAAGGTTTCTCCATAATCAATACCTTCTTCTTATGCATATCCCTTGCATACTAATCTTGCTTTGTTTCTTGTGACTTCTCCATTCTCATTCAGCTTGTTTCTGAATATTCATTTGGTACCGATGATATTCTTTTCATCTAGTCTTGGTACCAGTGTCCATGTATTGTTCTTCTCAATCTGTTATATTTCCTCATTCATAGCACTGACCCATTCTTCATTCTCAAGTGCATTGTTAGCAGATTTAGGCTCAAAATCACAAAGTAAACATCTAGTGTTAAGTGACTTATTTCTTGTTCTTGTTCCATCCTTTTTGTCTCCTATGATTTGATTTTGTGGATGATGTCTTCTGACATACTTGGCAAGTTTTGGTTCAGCTATGTGTTCATCATTCTGATTATCTTCTTCGCCTTCATTTTCATCTCCACTGTTCAGAACATCATCTTGAGGATTATCCCGATCATTGGTAATTGCAGCCCGATGCTCGGGTGCAATATTTTGATGCTCAGGAGTGACACATTGTTGCTTGGGTAGAGTGCCAGGTTTTGTATAAACAAACTTGTTGTAGTCCTTTGGTTCCTTTTTGCTTTCCTTATCATTCTTTTCTGCAAATTCATCTATTTTCACATTTGCACTTTCAATGATTTTGTTAGATGACTTGTTAAGACATTTATAAGCCTTACTTTTGGTTGAATACCCTAGGAAGATACCTTCTTCACTTTTGCAGTCAAGTTTTCCATTTCTATCATCCTTCAATATATAACATTGTCTACCAAAGATTCTGAAGTAACTTACATTGGGTGTATGACCATACCAAAGCTCATATGGTGTCTTCTTTGTGTCCTTCTTCAATTGTACTCTATTTAATGTGTAGACAGTAGTACTAATAGCTTCCCTCTAGAAAGTTTGAGTGATGCTTTTCTCAATCATCAATGTTCTTGCACAATCAACAATTGAGCTATTTCTCCTTTCAGCAATTCCATTTTGCTGTGGTTTCCTCAGTGTAGAAACCTATCTTTTAATTCCATGCTCATTGCAATAGTCAGTGAATTCTTATGAAGTAAATTCCCCTCCTCTATTTGACCTTAAGCATTTCAATTTCTTTTCACTTTATTTTTCTACCATTGCTTTGTACCATTTAAACATCTTAAACGCTTCTGATTTATCTTTTAAAAACATGACTATCATCATTCTAGAAAAATCATCAACAAAGAGAATAAAATACCTATCTATATAGTAGCTCTTTCCTCATGGGTCCACATAGATTTGTATGGACTAATTCTAGAATTGTAGTAGATGTATGGGTTTTACTCTTGAAACTAGACTTTGTCATCTTACCTTTTTGACAATTCTTGCACATGATATGCTCGGGCTTAGTCATGCGCGGTAAGCCTCTGACATTCCTTTTGTTGCTTATTTTTATCATGTTGTCAAAGTTCACATGATACAATCCTTTGTGCCAAAACCATATGTCTTCGTTTCTAGCCATCAAACAAGTGGTGTTAGTGTCATCAAGATAGAAAAGGTTACCTTTTGTCTACTCACCGGTACCAATCAACCTTCCTAATTCATTGTAGATATTGCCTTCTTATTTTCAAATGCTACTTTGTGAGCTGAATTGTTCAACTATGAAACACTTAACAGATTGTAATTCAGTCCTTTAACCCAATAAGCATTTTCACATTTTATCAGGTTATTCAACATTATGGTTCCTTTGCCTTCAATTGGACAAGGTGTATCATTTCCCATTCTCAGTGAACCACCATTATAGTATTCAAAAGTCTCAAACTTTTGTTTATCACCGGTCATATGATGAGTGCAGCCACTATCTATGATCCAAACATTATTCTTACTAACTTTAGATATGAGTGCAGTTTCTGCATACCTTTCTTCATCTTCATCTGAATCATCCTTCATGGCTAAAAATACCATCTCGATGTCTTCTTCTGATTCGGTTTCAGTGTCATCAGCTAGGTAACAAGATTTCTTCCCTTTGTCCTTGTAGTCTTGGGTATCTCTTTTTTCAGATTGTCGGTTGCTTCGGTAATCTCTATTATCACATTTATCAAACTTCTTCTCAAATAATCTATCGTTTCCTCTGTCATATTTTCTTCAGTTTGGACATCTTACAACAAAGTGTCCAACCTCTTTACAATTGAAACATACAAGTGGTAATTTACCTTTGTATCTTCCTTTTCCTCTCTGCAATATTCTTGTCATTAGTGCTTCAATCTCATCAAGTCCTTGATCCTCATTATCACTGTCACTATCATTTCTAATAGCATGTCTATGACTTGAGTTACTTATCTTTAGAGAAGATTTGAATGCAAATTCTATGGATGGTAAGACACTATTATCAAAGTTATTCATCTCAAATGAAATTAGTCTACCAATCAGACTATCTAGAGTAACTTTATTGTTTGCAATTGCTCTCATTTCTTGAATAGTAGAAACTATGATAGCATAAATAGGCAATAAGGTTCTTAATATTTTTCTTACTGCTATCTCCTCTTCAAGTACACCTCCAACTCCTTGGATAGAATTTACTACCTCTTTGATTCTGTAGCTATACTGATTAATGTTTTCTCCTTTCATCCTTAGGTCATCAAACACCCCTCTTAGGCTTTCTGCCTTTGCTCTGAGTACATTGGCGTCTCCTCCATGTACAAGCTTCAAATTATCCCACATTTGCTCTGCAGAGGTGCAGGTTTTGACATCTTCAAACTCAGCATTAGAGAGTGATGATGCAAGCTCTATCATCATACAATTATGCTCATGCTTGACTCTTAATTGCTCAAGAGTATGAGGTCCTATAGGCGGCACATATTCAGTATCTAAGTATTAAACAATATCATTCCCAATACCTGATAAGTGGAGTCTTATTCTGCTTTTCCATGATGCAAAGTTGTCTTTATTCAACTTGGGCTCATCTTGTCTATTCATCTTGTGATCTTTTGATTGAGCTGTTAAACTCCATTTCTAAGCACACAAGCTCTGATACCAATTGTTAGTAGTAACTAAGAGGGGGGGGTGAATCAGTGGCCTCAAAATATTCCAATAATCAACCCTTAAAACTTAGTACCACAATATTATACCTATTGTTATCTTCAATCCTATAAGATGAATGCCTCTAAATACTTATATCAATTTACTACTGCTCAGAATGCTTTGTAAAACCTTCTACTGTAGATTTACCGAATAGAGTCTGTTAATTTACCGAAAGACAGTAAATTATCTAGAGTATACCGATTAAGTTAAGTGTAATGAAAAACACTAAATTAATGACTCATAAACACATTGACACATGGATTTTTAACATGGAAATCATGTTAAGGGAAAAACCACTTGGGACCGGTAACCCAAAATTTTCACTCTTATGAAGTGAGCTCGGTGAAGAGCCAACCCTGTTAAAGGTTACAAACACACTGTTAGGTGTGACCTTGTTAGAGGATTTAAAAGTTTAGTCTGTCACTTGA
>MU226323.1:814866-824880 GCA_018584345.1 Thuja plicata
GATGGTACCTGGTTATCAGTGCTGATTTGGACCGCATTACAATATTGGAAGGGATTGGGATCTCCCTCTATGATGATCTCCTCTCCTTGGTGAGGGAACTTGATGCATTGATGGTATGTCGAAGGTAAAACTTGCATTTCATGTATCCAAGGTCTCCCTAGTAACATGTTGTATCCCAACTCAAGGTCTAAGATTTGGAAGGGTGTGTTTTTGACCATGGGACCAATGCGAATAGGTAGAATGATAATACCCTTAGAGGACCTTTCCTCTTCATCATAAGATCTGATATTTATCCTCCTTGTGACATCAATGCTTGATTTTGAATAGCCCAGCTGCTTGATTAACTTTAGAGTACAAATGTTTAACCCAACTCCACCATCAAAAAGGACCCTATGGACAACACTTTTGTGGATCTGGACAAGTAAGTGTAGAGGATCATTATGCAGGGGTTTATGCGACAGTACATCATGGTCTGTGAATGTGGCATGTTTGTTAGCTGCTATATGGTTGACCATCGTTTGGAAGCTTTCGGGTGTTATGTCCCTTGGGACAACTGCATTCTGAAGTGCTTGGTCAAGTGCCAGTTTATGCTATGGAGATATGCGCAATAGGTCAAACATGGAGATCTAGGCAGGTGTGCGCTTTAGTTGGTCCACTATGCTTGTTTGTGGATCCGAGTTTGCTATAGGATTGGCTGATGTAGTAGTTGAGGATGGTACTCCTTGCAAGATGACTCTAGCACAATGTGTTGTTATAGCACAATTGTTACCTTGGTCTCTGATAGTGATTGTAGCCACATGGCTATCTGAAGGATTGAGGCAATTGATGACATTATCACTGTTGGCATATGTATTAACTTGTTTTGTTTGTCCATCAGACCTGGAGGCTTTTCCCTTATTGTGATCACGAAAGGTATCATTGAATATAGTGTGATCAGTTGTGCCTTTGGTTTGAGTATTCATCACATCGATGATCCCTATGTCAATTAGATCTTGGATAGCATGTTTCAATCGGTCGCAGTTGGCCGTTTTGTGCCCCTTCACCTGATGAAACTCGCAGAAATCTTTTTCATTATACCACCTCGGTTTGTTTTCATCTTGTTCAAAATCTCTGATTTCTGGGAGAGTGATAGTGTTTGATTGTATTAACTTGTGTAAAGTTGATTCTACTGGCTCTCCTAATGGTGTGAAATCTCGTTGCTGGAATTGAAATCGTGGTTTTCGTTGATTCTATTGTTGACTGTTTGACATAGTAGCCGCTTGTACAGGGGGAGGTTGGTTTTGGGTGTATTCTTGTTGAGTGGGCCCTGTGGGTTTTTGGTTGGCCACAGGTGCGCCTTGCAGTGATACCTTGGGTTGTGCATAGTTGACTGTATTCACATCAATGACACCATCGCTAGTGACATTTTTGTTTTTGTTCCACCACTTAGATTTTTCTATTGCATTCTTATTTGTATTTATTTATGTGGGATCTGCAAGGATTCCTCATTTGACTAAGTTTTTCTCACAACGAACTCCTCTTTCGATGAGTTGTGTGAAGTTCGGAGCTAATTGTAACTCTGTTGTGAATGACATGTTTGGAATTAGATTGTCAACAAACATGACTATTAAGTCTTGTTTGGGAACATCATATGTTATTCAGTTTGCTGTATTCCTCCACCTCTGTAGGAATTTCACAAAAGACTCTCCATCTTTCTGTTTGATATTGCAAAGGTCCTTGATGCTGACCTTGCGCTCGATGTTATGATGGAAGTGAGCTATGAGCTTTTCAGCCAATTCTCCCCAAGATTGAATGCCATGAGGTAGATGTGAGAACCATTCCATTGCTGGTCTGACCATGCTTTGTGGGAATAGTCACATTAGATATGTCTCATCATGAGCGACTTCGACGCAACTAGAAAACAACTCTCGGATATGCTCATTAGGGTTGGTACTACCCCTATACTTTTTGAATTTTGGTACTGAGAAGTGATTTGGGAACAGAGACATGTGAAGAGAATGGTCAAAGGGATATGGGTATAAATCCTCTGTGGTATAGGATTTAGTCTGCCCCTGATTTTGCATATCCATCATTTGGGTTTGAAGGGTTTGCATTTGTTGCATTAGCATGTCTGTTTGATATTGAGGCTGGTGTGTGTGGACATTCCTGTGTGCCGTGGTGGGTATGAGGTTGCGCCTCCGTTTCCCTTGAGTAGGAACATAGGATTTCATCCTAGGGACTTGATATTGATTCCCCACCGAGTGATTTGTAATTGGTGGGACATGAGTAGTCCATGGTGGGTTTTGATGTGTTTGCTATTGTGACTGAAACTGGGGTTGATAATGCTGGGGTAGATATTGTTTTTTCTGAGGTGGGGTTTGGAACTAGGGTTGTTGTCATCAAGGTTGGATTTGAGGCAACTGAAGCTAGGGTTTCTATTGCAGGAGTTGGAACTGAGGCAACTGAATCTAGGGTTGCTATTGCGGGGGTTGGATTTGAGGCAACTGAAGCTGGGGTTGCTATTGCAGAGGTTGGGGTTGAGGCAATTGAAGCTGGGGTTTTTGTTGTGGGGGTTGGATTTGAGGCAACTGAAGCTGGGGTTGCTATTGCGGGGGTTGGATTTGAGGCAACTGAAGCTGGGGTTGCTGTTGCGGAGGTTGGGGTTTAGGAAACTTAAGCTGGGGTTGCTATTGCAGAGGTTGGATTGGTGTCAGCATGGGCAAAGGTGTAGCCTTGGGCGGGCCTTGACTATAAGTCATTCCTACAGAGATGGATCCCTGCAGGCATGATGTGTTGATCCCAAGGCTAGTGTGAATTGATTGCAGCAGCGGCATAGTTTCAGAATAGTTGGTGTTTGGTGGGATGGAAGGCATATCATGAGAGCTTGATTGTCCTAGCCATGAGACCAAAGGTGGAGGCATACTAGTGACCATAGGTACACTTTGTTGCGAACCTGCCATACTTTGAGTAGAAGATGTGCTAGCCTGGGTCGGGTCATTGGTTTGATTAGATACAGTCTGTGTCGATGTGGGTAAAACCAATGGTGGAAAGATTTGTGACACAACAGGTAGTATCTAAGGAGTGTGAGTAGTGTTTTGACCTGCGAGAGGGTTTTCAGGCCATATAGTTGATACATTGAATTCAACAGGGAGTTTGACTCCCTTCTTTATTAACATAGCCAAGTAACGTTCAGGGTTCCTCTCTATAACAACATCAACTACTTTCGTGGAGTAAGCATCTTGTTCCACATCTTCATGTTCTTCTTCTGTGATATCTTAGAAAAAAGTTACCCCACGGGGTTGTTCAATGAATAGAGAAGAACTGGTGTTCATGAAGGGGTCGTTCTCTTGCTCTGTTTCCCAAGCGGGGAAACGGTTGATATATGACTCATCAGGTTGAGTTCTAGCGTTAAACCTTGTGTAAGGTCCTCCATGAGGTGTTTGAGACATAGTGCGGTCTAGGTTTTGTAACTAAAACAAGTGATATAAAGCAAACAAGGAAGAAGATCCTTTCTGAGGAAGTCCGAGTTATGTTTTTGGACAAGGGTAATTCTAGGGACAGATTTTGATATAACTTGATCTCAAAGTGGTGATGATAAAAGATAAGATTTGCCAACCTTTTCCTTGGACAAAGTCACTTTGATAAAGATGATGATGTTTGATATGATGAGATCAAGGTATTTCTAGTCTGAAATTTTGAACTAACAATGTTTTTGACAATAATCATGCTTTTACAGAGAAAGGGTAATCTTTAATGTTTAGAGATTCACACAATGTTCTTTGCATTTTCCTAGGATAGACACTAGTTTTGGACACCAAATGAAGAATTCTTTCAAGGTTTCAGGTCAAAATAGGAATGTAGTATATCTGGTCAATTGCGGTACATTTTCACCGATTGTGATAAAATAACTGGTCGATTGCGGTAGTTTATCACCGATTACGGTAATAAACATGATGATTGTGGCAATAAATGAATCAATTGTGGCAAAATTCCTTCAATTACAACATAATGTGGGCAATTGCGGTAAAAGAGGAACAATCTAAAAAAGACTAGAGGATAAGTATCACTGCTTGATATTTTTGAATTTTTCTGGAACAACGCTTCTGATTTGCAAGACTGTTGACGTTGAAAACCCTAGACTTTAACACGTTTGACTCATTTTGATAGTTGGGGTGTTTTGTTTTGTGTTTTAAGAAACTGATCAAAGGAACAAGCACAATAGACACTATGTTTTGAAGAATGAAGACTAAAATTGTGTATGTTCTACAACTTTTTCAAGTTGCAAGGTTATCAGGAGGTCTCAACAATGAACAATCAGATTAAACTAGGTCAATGGCTTTAGAATATAATGTTATAGGCCCAATTCTTGAATGTCTGCTAACTCACACAACAATTGTCACGCTACTAGGACATGAAGGTCCACGACGTAGGCGCCCGTGTTTTTGCCATTTTCAGGTATTGTTGCTGTGAAGTGAAGATCTCTTTCACTACACAAATACCATGGGACACATATGTTGGAAATCTTGGGGGAAATTATGCAACCCCTTGCACTATAATAAGGTATCTATTTGGAGGTAAAATGGGCGGGCCTCTAATTAATCAAGGTTGTAGTAAGGGTCCGTGGCATCTCTCCAATCGGTTTGTACATGCATGACTCACTTAAGAGCCGAGTTGACCACGCTGGCTCCTTAGGGATATTCACCCAATCTAGACTATTATCAACATGCCTTGCCTGAGCTTGGCTATATAAGATAGAACTTTGGTTCGCGCCTTGTTTATATACTGATCGAAAGGATTACTGATTTAAGGTCATTCTCCCAGGAAGAAGCGCTTTCCTCGGACATGCCTTTCTAAAAAAGTATAAAGGTTTGTAATCTAACAGTTTGTGCAAGTGCACCCAAAACTCAAGACACAAGGTAAATCGATTAAGCTCCAAAGTTTGAAATGTGAACTAAGCTACATCACCATACAAGCACCAATGTTCAATTTTAAGCCCAAAAAGTAGGTGTTGATTGTTTGTTCAATTTTATTGCACCAAATTGAGAGATTCTTTCCCTTTGTTTAGTTTTAATCCTCACGTCAATTTTAAGCCAAAATCCAAAATATGAGATGTGATATGTTTGTAAGCACTATTTTTTTAAAACCCAAATCGACAAATGAATTCCTTTTAGTTTGCTTTGTTTAAACAGGTTAGTACCAATAAGGATTATTTGTAAAATGAGAATATATGTAACTTTGAAATAACGAATGATGCTTACCAAAACTTACCCTTCTCTCTCCTCAGTGATTTGGTCCAATCTTGCACAAAAACCGAAAAAAAATGTCAAATTAGAAATAGATGGGCAGGAGATTTGGATCTGATATTGCAATAATTCTGCGATTGCGGTAAACTGCTGGCAACTGTGGTAAACTTCTTGCAATTGTGGTAAAGCACTGGCAACTACGGCGTAATGCTGTCGATTGTGACATGGATCAGGCAACTACAACAAAATTCATTCAATTGCAGTATAGATCGGATAATTGCTGAAAAATACCCGAAGAATGAAGACAGAAAATAGACAGAGTAATACTGCGAAAGCCTGCAATCAATTGCGATATTAAACCAGTTGATTGCGGCACATTTTTTTCGATTGCGGCAATATACTAGCAACTGCGAAATAATACAAATGTCAAAGAAAAGTTAGATTTTTAAATTTACGACCGTACAACCGTGGTTGATCAATCTGGTTCTTCATCTGCAAGAGATATTTGGGCTGTTTGTTCATGTTGGGTTCACCAAAATGTATGCCTCTTCTTCGATCGTGATCTGTGGATTCCCAAGCTTTCCAAAGGCAAGGGTCAGTAGCAAAGGTTTCACAATTGATATAAACCAAATACACAATACTACTAAAATGAATAACAATGAAACATAATCAATAAAATGTACAAGCAAGAGAAAGGAAAACAAATGAATGCAAACCCCACGATGCTTGAAGCTTCTATTGTCTCCCTCTACTCCTTCTGAAATGTTGTTCTTGATGCTCAGTATTGGCGGGGCAGCGTCTATGACTTGAGAAGTGTCGAGAATTTTCTATTTGAAATGGGCGTGTGATCGCAAGATGGCTTGAATGCTAGAACCAAATTGACAGAGTAATGGTGCACGAGAGCTTGAAATCCTGGATCCTTCAAATGGTTATGAAGGGTTTATTATATAGGAATTGGTGATGATATGAATGGTTGAGATCAATCCCAGAGATAGGGATATGAACGGTTGAGATCAAAAGGAACTGGAGAGGTCCTCAGTAAACTCCACCTCTTCATTTGGTAAAGAGGAGATAGAGTTTGGTTGACTGAAGAGCTAATTATGAGTTACCTTTTTGAATTAAAGAGGTGGGTGAAGTTACCCATGTGGACTGGAGAGATGGGTGGAGTAACCCATGTGATCTGATTGGAGTTATCTCTTTGAAGATAAATGAGTATTTAATTCATTTATTTAATAATTATTTTCAACATGTGAGATAATTGAATTCTTTTTGATTAAGAATTGCTTTATTTGATGAAATTAAATTAATTTAATTGAAATTAATTTTATTGGAAGAATTTAATTAGTAATTTTAAATATTTGAATTTAAACTATAGGAAATTGAGTTTAATTAATCAATTAATGGTAATTAGTTAATTAAAGCTATTTAATTAAATAAAATTAATTATTTAATTAATTTTGAGAATTTGATTAGATGATTTGGGGAATGAATTTAGAGGAAAATAGATGATTAATTAATAATTAAAAAACTATTAATTAATAGATGAAAAATTAGTGTTTTTAATGTAAAGTCGCAAGCCTGTCCATTTTAAGGTGTCTACACTCTCAACCTTGGGTTGTGCACCGACTTGGATTGATTGGTGAGTCAATGATTATATGATGTTGAGTTCTTGTATCATATATGGTATTGACATCTTGACCTTGTTTGTGGTGTTCCTATATGTGTGTATGGAGCCTTGGTTCTGTATAACCATGCTTCTTGTGCTTATGTGTTGATGTTGAGAAATTTCATTTGTGTATACCCTGTGTGATAGCCTTGATTGTGTTGTATGAGCCACATGGTTATATCTGTGAGCATGGTGGGAGAGGGCTTGAGGGTCCCTCACAGTTATGTGGCATGACCAATCACCATTAGGGACTAGTGTAAAGGTGACAAGCAGTCCTAGATTGTATTTTTGCACCTTCTAGACTTGTGACACCACAATGATGTATCCTTTCATTCTATTATTTTATATTCATTTATTTAATTTAGTTCTTACTCTGATAGTGTAGAATTATGTTCATGTGATGGTGTACTTGGTATATTATGTTTTTATGGAATGTATGTATTCATCTTTCAGGACTTGGTGATCTCATGATATTGTATCCATGTTATTTTGTACCTTGGATTTGGTTTATTATTGTGCATCATAGTTTCATGCTCATATATTGATGTAATTATGATGTATAGCTCTTATTATAAGTATATGTGCCCCCTTGTATGGTTCTTGTATTTCCTTGTAAAGATAAAATAATATAATCCAGAGTCATCCTTATAGTAGGAGCCTTGGGCTTGCAATGACATTAATTATTGCATTTATGATAGATTTAATTAAATAATTCTTATGGTTATGTAGTTGAATTTAATTATGCTTTAGAACCTTATTTTAGGGGCTAGGAAGCTAGATTAGCATCTTGTTTGTCCCCTTGTGCCTCTATCTCATTGAACTGAGGCTGCCCAGACCCTGAAAATTTCTTACTTTGGATTGACGTCTTTACTTTCCAATCAACGTCTAAGATTTTTGGCATCTTTGCATCAACATCTAAGCTTTTCAGTGTCCCCACCTATTCAATTGGTGTCTCAACCTCTTTGGACTAAGACATCTCATTCCTCCTAGAGAATTAACTGGTGATTGACATCTACGTTTTGGGGATTAGTGTCTCCATTTATTAACATCTATGCTTTCTTTGGCGTCTCTATTATATTAGTTTTGTGAGTTTGTTTGTTGATTCAAAAAATGTTTGATCTTGCATGTCTAATAATTCCTAGTTGATCTCATACCCTAAACAATGGTTCATGTATGTCCAATAAGTGTATATTCTAGTGACTTGAAATTTTTGATTCTAAATTATTATCAATGGACCCTTCAATATTCAATATATATATTCCTACTCTCTTTTTTCGGTGAATGATATGTTAATGTTACTTTTGGGTTGTGATGATTAATGATACATGACGTATTTTTAATGTATTGATGCCATTAAAAAAATATTGCCTACCTACTAGTGCATATGGTTTTGGGTCCAAGGGTTCCTTGGTGGGGTGTTACATCTGGTATCAGAGCCCATGTTCAATCACTGGGAGCTCTAGTGTAATATGATCATTATGTATTGAGTGTTGTTACATTGATGTTATGATTTGTTGCATTTTATTCTTTGATAGCTTTATCTATGGGGATATTGATTAACCTTTGTTTTCACTTGAAGGATGTCTCCCATGAATAGAGGATAGGGAAATAGGGGTGGGGGTAGAGCTATTGGCCTTTATATGAGAACTAGATGTAATTATCGACATGAGGAACAACTGGAAGATCATCGAGAAAATGAACCACAAGATGAGAAAAAATATGAGCAAAGGAAAAATAGGAATGAAGGAATTGGGGGACCTCAAGTGGTCAAATTATTATAGGAAATATTGGCAAGGTTGGTTCCCAAGCAGGAAGAGTGACAATAGGAAGGTTCTCAAGAAAATAGAGTGCCCATGGTGAGCAAGAGTGGTCTCATAGCCTGAGTGGGTCAAGAGTAGTGCACAAGAGAGGTCATGCAGAGGATAACGAGGAGGTCATGTTAGCTATCCATATGAGGGACTTAATGAGATCCAATATTCCTACCTTTGATGGTTAGGGTAGTATTATAGAGATAAAAACTTGGTTAATTGATTTGGATTGGTTATTTGTCATGCACCCATATAGGAGAAATATAAAGGCAAAATGCACCATTATGAACCTTAGAGGCTTCACATCTAGATGCTGGAATACTAAGGACAAAAGCATAATACTGATATTACCACAATTTCATGGAAGCTATTTCTTGAAAATTTTTGGACTTGATTTATTTTTTATCATTATAGGAAGAAGAAGGTTGATGAGTTCCATGAGTTGAGGCAATTGACTAGATCAATGTATGAATATGAGCATAAATTCTTTGAGCTCATGCAATATTCTAGCTACTCTTTTGATGAGCCCATGTTACTGAAACATTTCATTAGTTGCCTCAATGCCTGTATTAGTGGTGATGTATGATTATTTCAACCTCAAACTTTAGTGCTAGTGGTGGAGAAGGCGAGATTGGATGAGGGAAATATTGTTAGATGACTTTGTAGATAGGAAAAAACTCATGTTAGTAGTGCACTCACTACTGAATCTAGTGCATGCAGGTACACATGCATAACCCAGTGGATCTAGGGCATCATTTATACCTTCTAGGTCTAGTTAGTAGCAGTAGGGAGAAAGGTCAATGCATCGTTGGTAAAGTTATTATAGTGGTAAGGCCCCACCAAAAGAAGGCATGATTGAAGTTGTCCCCAATAATGTCTATATCATAGTTAATAGAATCAGAGTGTGTCATAGAGATTTAACAAGGATATTTCTCACTATTCAAGTGTACCCTCTATAAGCCCTAGTTTTAGAGACTCTGGATGTTTTACTTGCAGTCAGTATGGACATTTAATTGCACGATGTCCTCACAAGATAACACATTGATCGAGATAGATATAGCCCACTTCTGAGCCTACAATGGGAGATGTAGGCAAATCTTACAGGTTATTTGCAGGGATAACTTTAAGGAACCCCCCCCTCCCAAAAATTATAAAATTGTGGCGAATCACATGTCATTTGGGTGAAATTTTTTTAATAGTGTTGGCGAATTCTGCGTCAATCAATTGATATTTGGTGGCGAATTTTTTAATAGTTTAGCCAATTTTTATAAAATAATGGCAATTATAATTTTTGTTTTTAAAAAAATTATTAATATTG
>MU226323.1:832607-846444 GCA_018584345.1 Thuja plicata
CCTTTACCGATGGTGTGCACTCTGTCGGTGTTATCTGTCACTTAGTGAATACTTGAATTTTATGCATTGTTGAAAGCATAACCTTTGTTCCATTGATTCTCTGAAGTCTTTGGCATTATGTACATGACCGCACAGATGATATCAAGTTGACATCAATGACAATACAAATCATTAACTGATTTAATGCCTTGCATTATCTTCAACTTAACATTATCAAATATTTAATCAGTTACATGTCATCAATCTGCATGATGATACCTTATGATGATCTGATGTAATCTATATTCAAGTTTATTGATTATGTTATCTGGATGATTTTATTGAAATGGATGATTTAAATTGTTCCTTTAACTTGTTGGCACATCAGTTATTTAGTTTTAGCAATTATGCTCAAAATAATCTTAAAATGGTTTATTGAAATACTTTTTATTTAAATGAAGCGTTTAATTTAAATGAAATGTTAATGCACTTATATGATGTCTATTGCCTCACCACACCACTGCTATGCATTTTTCCCTTGGTGTTGGAGCGAAGTGAGACGAAGTCGTAGTACCTCGCTCGCGAGATCTACACGATGCCCCGCTCTCCTCCACTATTATTAATTGAGGCATTTTCATTGAGTTTATATGTGCTTCAACTNTATATATATATATATATATATATATATATATATATATATATATATATATAATGAGCAGTTGCACTTGATGTTTATGTGTTTCAATGAATAGGTACCAGACACATTCATCCCGAGATGTAGGATTTGAGTGTGTGCATGTATCCCCGACAATGGCACCAGGAGATAGAAGCTTTGACCCCCTTCATATTTGAGCCAATATCGTGATTGTATGGACGGTCTATCTGTAATTGATTATTTTCCCTCTGGTACGTGTTGGTAAATGTGGACTTCATAGTGCATATGTGATTTGACCCGTGAGCGTGTATGTGCATTTAGAGATCGACAATTTCTTGGAAGGTTTTAATTAAAAATGTTGATTTAATGTTTTTGGGAATTTTATTTCCCTGCTAATTTGTCATAGTTGGATTCTGGTTATCTAGAATCAATTTTATTTAATTTGGGAAAATGTCGAAAAAATTATTTAATTATTTAAATAATCTATTTGAAAGTCGCTTTTTTTTTTTCTTTCTATTTTTAGTAATGAGTTCTTTTTACTCACTTTTTCACTTGTATTTTGGTGAAAATGGGATTTTGTTCCAAAATGCTTTGGAGAAATTCATTTTTATTTCATTGTGATCGATCTGCTTGTCAGATTTTTGTGGGTAGTGACTCGTTGGATTCGTGTCGCTATTTCTCCCAATTCTATGTAGCCATTCACAGTTCGATGGAGTCTTCTTATTTTTCCTCCCTTTCTTGGTTGTTACTGTAATCACCTAAAATTGGTCTAGGCAAATCAATTGCCCTCAATGCTAATCAAAAGATCCAATTTCCTACTCATGATCAAATCAACTTAATCTTAAACATTAATGTGTAATTAAGTAAGATAAATTTAATTACATAATTCATCAATAATAAAACATCAATTATTATTCATTAAGGATCATCCATTGATTAATACTCCTAGCTATTTAATTAAATCAAAACCGAAAATACACATGGCTAGTGATATTAATTAATTGAATCAAATAAATGTCCTACTATACACTCAAATCACAAAAGGAAAAGCTACTCAATTTCCTCCAATGAGCTCCAATCACATGGATCACACAGGGTCCTAATATCAGCCACTCATTGGGGATTGATCTCAACCATTGAATTCAAATTCAAGTCATTTCCCTCCAATTATCAAACTTGGAAATCTATAAATAAACACCTGATTAAGGCATTAAGAGATATATATTTTTAATAATTAAATGCTGCTAATTTGTATCTAGATCATTCAATTCTTATATTCTCACATCCATTTATTAGCTTAGTTCATCTAATCTTTCATAAATTCTTCTAATTGCATACAATGTAGATGCATTTGTTAATAAATATTCCATTTTAGAGTTGTATGTCACTGGTCTAAAACAAAACTCTGAGAGAATTATCACAGTTAGATCAAACTCATTCTAAATAGGAAGTTATAACTCCCTTTTGATTGTCACGATTTGATTGATTTCTTATATGCTAACAATTGAGTTAATGTGTTATGGATTGTTGTGTTTGTAGATTTGCAGGTGTAGGTGAATGACACAAAAAGACATACACATTTTTGGAACCCACTGTGGGGCAGAGACCTATATTTTACATCATTTTTGAGATTTTTTTTGTCATTTTAACTCTCTCTTCTGTTGTGCAGATTCACGTTTGGTGAACAAGATCGCATATAGTGAACAAGATCACACTTGGTAAATCCTGGCTCACATCCCCTATATCCAGAATCACATCTGGGAAAGATCGTATGTGGTAAATTTAGGATCACATTTAGTTTTCTTATTCACATTTAGTAAATGCTTAATCACATCTAGGAAGGCTCACATTTAGGAGAATTCTTCAGTCATTTTTGGTGTTCTGATTTGCATAATTAGAGGATTTTTAATGGCTAGTGGGTGAATTTTTGCATGTGATTGGTTTTAGAAGCTTAATATTGTTTGTAGGACATTTTGACACAGATTACGCAGGTCATAGATGATGAAAAAATACTAATGCATGTTCTTTCAGGTTGCCTTCAAGAAATCAACCAAACATTATGCTTGTCTCAATTAATTTCATAGGAATTTAAACAAATTTGAGAGCAATTCCCAACCTAATTAGAGGATTGTGCTCTTTTCCCTTTGGGAAAACCATAAACTCAAACATTAGATTGTGATTTGAAGTCAAATTTGGGGTAAATTTACAATGTACATGATGTGTTTTTATGATCATAAGTTTGTCATTACTATACAAGGAAACAACTTTTGAACCCTCGGTTACATGATCACCGAGTAACAACAAACATACAAGTGAAATGGTCACCAAAACAGACAAGTGCAATCGTCACCAAAAATATCTTTGATCTATAAACACCAAGATCAGTGAACATCGACAGACAACTCACAGAGTAACCCGACAGACAGTCACAGAGTAACCCAAGAGCAGTATGTCTGCAAAGACATCACCAAGCACCAGTCTACCGAGAGACAGTTTTATTCTCAAGAAAAGTGGATCTGAGATACACGCCAGATAAATCACTTAAGTTTTATAATTAGCTATAAAACCATTTCTTGAGGAACAATTAAAGCATATGTAATTGTTTTAATCAGTCTAACTGATTGTAAACATGCAAACTAGGAGATCAAGGTCAAGTTGTACCTTTGATCATAGATTTGTTATTGTAAAGCGTGAAACCTAATCAGGTCAATACATTGTATAAATAGATGTAGTAATCAATCAGAACATGATGATTGTAGCCACAACAGATATCTATGGATCAGGCAAAGAGTTTCAAAGGTAAAATAATTGGTCTTGTGCCGCTGTAATGCTTTTGAGTATAGGCCAAAACTACAACTACCATTAATATAAGCAAAAATCTCTAATAAGGTTCAATATAAGTAGGATATTTTAGATAATGGCTAACCACCTATTGAAAATCACCCTGGTTTAGAGCATGAGATGAAATATCTTATTAACCGACAACAAAAATAAAGGTATTCATGATTTAAATGATTTTTTTGTAGCAGGTAACAACAAGAAACTAAATAAAAATATCTCTGTAAGATTCACACAAGCGAAGACCAGTGCCTTATCCCATTGGGTATCGGAGTCATCAATAACATAACATCATACACCATAGTTTCTGTATAGTCATAAAATGGAAGCACTTCCATTATAGACTGGTTTAGCCTTCTGAGTAAGTGCTTTGGGGTCATGTCAAGCGCCTTGAATGGGTCTCTGACTTGGATCTAGATTTCTCCCATGTTCTGCCTCATCTCCCACTTTTCTCTAGCCCATTTTTGGCATCCTAAACTACAAAAATGAGACTTTTGACCTCAAGGTCAAAATCGACCTCTCTAGGTCAAGGTCGACCTCAACCTTGACCTAGGTCAAGGTAGAAATTGACCCTGATCTAGGTCAGAATCAACCTCAATTTTGACCCAAGGTCCAGATTTCATGGTTCCGGGGTTTCTGGATGTCGGGCTTTGGAAAGGTTTAATTCTCACTTCCGGGTCGACTGTTTCAGTCTTCGGAGCAACGACTCTTGAAATTATATTTAATATAGGTCCACTTCTAGGGATATAGGTCTAATTGGAATTTAATTCTCCTATGTAGGCCTCTATAGAAGATTGTGCCCTAGATTCATATATAAGGAAGCTTTCTCCTCTCATTTTCTCTAACCATCGAAGATTTGAAAAGCTAAGACACAAGAAGCGATTTCATCCATCCAAACTCTATGCATGATCTATTGAAGAAAGCATCTACTATCAAGCATTCAACCATTCAAAGACATTCAAGCATTCAATTCATCAAGGAGATCCATTGGTAGCCATTGAAGGATTCAAGCTCTATGGAGCCCTCTTGTTGAAGATCTCTCCACCCACATTCCTCCAAGCCTCTTCCTATTCCAAGATCCATTCAAGATTGGTGTTGAAGATCTACAAGAAGTTGATTTGAGACATCCAACATTATACATTCTACGTCCATTTTGTGCATACATACTTGTGGATCCACATATTAGAATCCACCACAAGGGTTTCTATACAAGCAAGGTGAATTTGTTCATTTAATTTGCTTTACTTATGCAATTTCAATTATACTTTGAGGTTAATTCCAAAACCGAGGTTTGACAAAGGCAAACCCCTCCCTCCCAACAAACAAACCATTTTTCTTGTAGGGACAGGTTCAGAAAAATGAATTGGAGTGCAGATTTGAATACCCTTTTTGACAAACTATCGAGATCCAGAAATAGATTTTCTGTCAGAGATTTTGGGTCCCTCGTGCCCTTATTTCATCTGTACTTTTAAAGTTTTAACCAGTCAATGTTTTGAAATAGTCAAATTTGCAATTTTCTTCCATAATTATGGCATCTTCTGTCAATTCACAAAAATTTGATAGAGTGGAGTGACGTGCATGGAGTTGTGATCACTCAGTCTCATTGCATGATAGCATTCACATTTTCTTCTTTAGCAGAAATGATTTTCTTACAAGTAATATTTTTTCCCATCCCAATGGAAATTAAAAGGACGGCTTTAATGAATGAATGAATAAAATTTTTAATGACATTTATGAGACCACCGGCTGTGCCTAAGCAACTGGAACCAGTACAAATAAATGAGTATCTTTGCAGAAATAGTCTTGTTGGGCATAGCTGCCGCCTCTAACAAGGTGCTTGCTTTAGGTGAATGGTTGAATTTTGTGTGGATTCATTGCATTTGTATCAATTCTAAGCAAGTGGCACGAGGGCCTCAAGAAAATAAGTAGAAAGGGAATGGTGGGAATCAAACAATCACCGACCTGTAGCAAGAAAAATAATAATGTGGGTTCTCTATCCTCTAGTCTAAAAATCCAATCCAATGGAAAGAGGAAGGAAAATGATTTGAATGTGGACAAATTCTAACATGGTTGGGCTATGTTGATGATACATTTTAATATTTTGTTAGTAAATTAAAAATCAGTGTTAAATTTAAGCTAATTAATTGACAGAGTTTTTTTTATTAGGTTAGGAACCCCTCGACAAAGATTCCTCGAGCCTCATGCAAGTTTTAAATTTTTGAGATGTCGGTTTCCAACGGACTAGTAATAGAAGAATGGTAAGAAAAGTGGCTGTGTGTATGGAACCTGGTTTCATTGTTTGTATATTTGAACGTGTCCTTTTACTTGGATTATTACTGCGACTATTTTTTCATTTCCAAGGGTAATTTTACTTTACCAGGACAAGATTTCTCTACTTTACTAAAATACCCTTTGCAATTCGTACTTAAAAATCAATAGTTTCTCTGAAACAAGGTGAGTTTGAAACAAGTCAGCTACGTCTTTCTCTAAGCTATGCCCTTTAAATTTAAGGATTTATATATACCAAATGAAAAAATGATTTAAATTTGATTTGTGGTGGGCCCACCTGATTATAGACGAAGGCTGTGATGGATCATGGAGCAATGGTTAGATGGATATAAAATCTCACTCAGAATGGAATATGAATTGGATAAAACTTTAGAATGCGTGAAAGTCTTGAAGAAGAATCGATGTGATTGTAGTGTGACTGACACTGTGCTTTCACCGATTGTAGTGCATTCTGTGCTTTCATAGATTGGGTCTGTGATTGAATACTAACGGAAAGTTTTTTTGATACATGGATTGTTTATATGATCTATTCGTAACAAAGTAGGGTTAAAAAATCATAGAGTATTAATTCTTGACTATGTACTCACTTGTGTAATGTGTATTGTGTAATGTAAATCCTTCAAACTGATGCGTGCAAAGTTCTGGAACTTCAAGGCTTTCTACTTGTGTGTGTATAAGTGGCAGTGAAACAATAAGTGTTATGTGAAGAAAACTTTTTATAGACTATGAAGGCATCTAAAAAATTCTAAGGTGGCTAACATGATGAGGATGCAATTGTGCAGTCTTAAAGGCATCGAACAATCGCCTAATCTGTACATTAGATGGTATAACTCAGTCGGTTCATAGACATCTACGTATTAATGCTAAATCTCTGAATTGTATGTAAAATAGATATTGTGTGCAACCTTCAAAGATATCTCACCATATGATAATCTATGAGTTGTATGTAAAACATATATATTGTGCAACCTGCAAAGACATGTCACCATATCGTATAATCATTAATAAATCATCGATATCTATAAATAAATCAACTGAATCTGCAAACTCAAATCTACACACCCAGGCTGGCATATCTAGGGCAACATTAATGAGACTTACCATCACTCACATCACACAAAATTTTCATCAGTTGGCCAAATCTAGCGAACAAATGTTGTCTTTGGAAGATTCAATTTAATACCAAAGACTTTCAATAAATACCTAAACTCCTAAACTCTCATTAAAATAGGGAATTTGATTGACAGAAGTCTTTGTTGTAATGTTCACATTTTTCCACAAGGTGATGGACATCCCAAGAATTGGTTGCAGGTGTTTCTTGTTGACTGCCTCATTCGTATGGTCATCACTTTCAATAAACATCTGTGTAGTTTTATTTTTATTTCCCTGACATAAAGAGAAAATATCACCGTCTCACTTACAAAAATATGGATGGGTAAGACTATCCCAATGGTAGTCATTGGTTAGTCAACCAGTTACAACCATTAGATGCAAAAAATAGGTTAGGACTTCTCAGATAGGGAACGCCTACAACATAATAATGTATGTACTTATATTATCTCTTACATATATCATATTTATATGTTACATTATAATTTTAATAATTTAAACGAAAAATGTTTATACAAGGGTGGTTAAATTATTATAAAAGTATATAAGGGATAATAATTTATATAATATATTGTTATTGTTCAGGCTTAGAATTGTCACCCCAACTCAGGCATTAGGGCTACACAACAATTCTATCTGACAATGGAAACTTACTCTAGCTGTGGGTGAACTATGGATGAGGAAGAGTCTCCGGGTTATAGGCTGGCTCCTATTTGGTATGGAATATCACCTCCTGATTGAAAACTGAGTAGGGAAAGGGAAGAAAGAAACTTCAAAACTGGAAATAGATAGGGGTGATACACCAAGAGTGAATTCAGACTTTATTTGGAATAACTAATGTAGTAATCCTAACTCATATACCACATTTTGATACTTCGAATCTCTCATCAACATATAGGTTAAATGACTTGGCTACTAGGGTATAGACCACAAATAACTTAAACAGTCAACAAACATACATTTTCTTCATGAGGTCTAGATCTTGTCCACATAGAGGAGGAATAATAAACATTCACTTCTCATAGCTACCAAAATGAATAACACTTATGAAGAAAGATGAAACAGGATCCTGAAATCAAAACTCAAGAGCATATAGGAAAAATAGATCATCTGCTTTATTATCCTCCAAAAATCTGACAAGTAGGTTACAAATAGTATCTCCAAGGCATCAAGGAACAATGAATTCACTTTGAGCCTTTTTCTCCAAGATCTGAAACTTAAATGGATCCAAAATGCATGAAAAAGTGGTATAAGAACAAAATAGTTCACTAAAACCTCTTTTCCACCAAATCTGAACCCCTAAACATGAAGTAAAAGCTCAGCTAAATAGCCCACATGGCTAATCTTGAAAATGAGATCTCCCTCGAAAAAGGTCTTCTAAATAGAAAGAAACCCCTGAAAATTAGGCCCAATTGATGCCTATAATATAGCTTTAATAAAATCTCTCCATGATCCCTCTAAAACCCTAGATTTAAGGCATAATACATGCCTAAACTTAGCTTTAAACCCAAATTTCGAAAATGAATTCTCATAATGTTGGCATCTTTGAACTATATCTTTGCAATAATATTACCAACCCATTCAAAATCCTAATCCACAACATGGATCCCCACAATATTTGCAAAAAAACACAAACTCCCAAAGAATAGCCGACACCATAGCATGGTCAACATGACCTATTTCTAAAAAATAACCAATCTCCCACAAAATATAAATGTATCCATTAGCTAAGTAGCTGTCGTGGCATGTGATTGACAGGGTCTTTATTGTGGACTCCAAAATTCTATTGAATTTGACATAGGCCTTAATAGACATTTCATTTTCACAGTTTACTATTTTGGGAGGAAAATAAGGGTTTCTTGCTGTTTCTGTGTGTCGCCATGCTAAGAAGTTCATCTTTTCTTACTGTTTTCTTGGGTTCACCTAGTTCGAGCTATCAAATGCCATATTATATGGCGCTGCACATGCACATTTGGTCTTCACTATGAGAGGGAGTTCGATGCCGCCATGTTGTATTCTTCTTGTAACTCGACCTCAACATTTTGGTGTGATTTAGCTTTGAAACTGGCACTTAGAACACAACTTTCATCTAAAACTTGGGTGGCTTGGGTGGCAATTCTGAAGTTTGAAACCATGAATGTTGGCATTTTTCTTGTATCTTTGCAAGAAGCTCGGGCTTCAGTAATTAGAACTTTGGCTCTCCACTTGGGTCCACCGCCACTTAATGGTGTTGTCATGGCACTTCGAACATAGAGAGCTCGGGCTCTTTAACCACGGCCTCTCTGCACCAACACCACAGATAAGTCGCCCTTCACTCCTGTTCACTTTGTCTTCTTCTACTATTTAGCTTGACATTTATTGTTACTGTTGAAGTCTGTAACCAAGAGATGAACTTGGGTTCTCTTTATTGTCTCCACTGCATTTTTAGAAGGATTGCTCCATGTATTCTTGCTAAGACATTGATAAGAGAGGCCAGCTGTGATTTTAAGCTTAAACTTTATCTTGTGTTGGTGTATCATGCTGTCTTACCGCTCACTTGTCTGGCTTGACTGGTATCTTTGAACATGATTTCATCTTAATCTTGACACTTGCTCTGTGATTGGAGCACACCACTTTGAACTGGAGTCTCATTCAAAACTTGGGCTATCTTTTGTTCATTATGATAATAACGACCCATGACTTCATTCTTTGAGCTCAACCTTTGACTGTAGTTGCATGCTGTTAATAATATACCTTTGATTGTGGCTTTTGAGTGGTGAAGCTATAGGTAACGCTATCTTTTATGCATGCTGTCTGGAAGCAGCCGCCTTTGGACTAAATTTAATGTATCACTTTTGTCTTTACTTTGCTAAAGTCGAGCCTCTGTCGTGATTCTAGAGATTGAAACCAAAGATGAACTTGGGCTTCCTTGATGAATCCATTATGGAAAAATCGTGGCTCCCCTTTGCATCTTCATTTGAACTTTTTGCTATATCAAATAGTCATCTCAAAATTCATTTGAAAATATCACTGCATAGATGGATTTCAAAGTTTATCCCCAGTTATAGATTTTAACTCCACCATCTGTCTGCAATTTATATGCTGTCCTGTTTGTTTTAAAAAAAATTTGTTTGTACCCACAGCTGGTTTTATACGTTTGTTGTCACTTTTGCACTTGCTGTTTATCTCCATGTTACCTCTATTGTTGACTGTAACTTGGTTCCCTTTGGCTGTGCATATTTGCTTGTGAACTTGAATTTAGTAAATGACTGATTTTTCTTTCGCAAAAGTCCTCTTTATGAAATAACACAATTGTATCAAAAAGTTGTAGATACCTTTGAAATATACTTGCCATAGCCTTTACTTATGAATCAACACTGTCATCAAAGGATATATTCAGCATTATGGATAAAAATGCATCTCTATCATTTGTCACTGTTATTTGGTTCTGCTTATAGCCAATAATGAATCAGCACAATACAGCTCATATCCATTTATCTATTTTATTATCCATTGAATATGGACTCTGTTCTTGCTAGCAGAGGCACAAATAGTATCATTTTAACACTCTTGACAACAAGAATCACAATTAGTGATTGCATGCCATTTGATATTTTGCTGTAGTAAACCCATGAATCAGATATAACAAGATTTATAACACAGAATTTCCACTTTCAATAATATAATCTGTTTATGGGGTTCAAGCACGGGCTCGTGACACCCACAAATAGATTCATGTGTTCTTGTACTTGATCTTTAAACATCTTTTCAAAAAATGAACAATATCTGAATATGATTATGATTCTGTGAGCACCATGATGAAAAGTATACTGCGTCTCTTTTGATTCTTGACTGTGATAAATGCCACTCCATTTTGAACAATGCATTTCTATGTTAAGCTTAAAAACATCAAAACAAACTCATTATGTTAGTGAACATGAACCAGTGGTCAATTTTGAACATCCATCAAACCACTGGTGTGCTCACTCACATAATGAGATAGTGCTGTCATTTAACATTGTTTTTCACCTTATGTGCATGCTCATTTTGCTACTGCATTGAATATCAGAAGTATATGCAACCATGAAAGAATTGAGTGTTTTGTATGATTTTCTCATTCTTTTGCATTGCTTAGATCCAGTCGGATCTAACAAACTCTTAACCATGATGTAGGACAACCCCTAAAGACTTAGAACCAGACAGATGCAGACTCAAACAAAGGAACGGAGGACTTGGACCAAACATGACATCCAGCTCCTGATATGTAGATGACACTTCAAGGAAATGCAAAGGACCTACTCATATTTCTATCACTTCTTTCTATTATGCCTTTGTACTCTTCTTTATTGGTTTGAAATATGAAGAATGAAAGAACTTTTTGTAAAATTACATTCAGTATGAATGCACCACGTAATGATCAATTTATGAATTTGGCTATTTTGACATGTGATCAATACTTAGAGTACAATTAAAATTTGATATTGAATGCAATAACAACATGTTGATCCACATCACCTAAGAGACACTGTTAAATGAAAGCACTTTAATGCACCCTTTTCCTATTTGTCTATTATTCTGCATGATGAAAAATTTGGGTAACAATTCTAGCGACCTCTGATGGATGTCTGCCTGCTTGACATTGGGACCAGTAGCCTAAAATATTCCATTGGGCATTGAGTCTGTTAATCACCTATGAAAACCCTCAACCTAATCTGTGAATACAACAAAACCATTTCTCAATGATTGAGGGTATGTCTATGATTTGAGGTAGTTAAAAAAAACTCCATTACCACAAATTGTAGATGTATCCCTGATCATTGAGGAATGATTTCCTTGTGTTTGCAGATTAGGACAACAACCTTGGAAGACCTTGCAAACTTGAAGACTTACTGAAAACTGGAAAACTAAAACTAAAACTAACCTAACTGTGCTTGAAAACACTTAGGGAAACTGGGAAAATAAACTAACCTATCCTAAACAGCCACAAATACTAGTTAAACAAAACCATTCACTAATTGTGAAAAATAACTTCCCATCCTTTTAAGCTCACAATAATCCACATGCTTCTAGAAAGCTATCATGAGATGAACATAGGAGATATACATGATCATTCGCTTGTCAAGAATTTGATTGATATGAAATTTTCTTACTTGATCAAGCTGATTGTAAACACCATTATTCTGAAGAGAATCAACAAACAACAACAAGACTTTACTTACTTGATCATACAAGACAACAAGCTGATTGAATTCTATCTCAGCTTTATATTTTGAAAGAATATTATGTAGAGGTGCTGGTACAACTTATACTTCTTTGCTAGCCTCGATCTTGTTCAAATGACTGATAGGAAAGCCTTGTCTGATAATGAACCTGGAGCTTTCTTTGATAGATACAGGTTCCTGAGAAATTTCTTCAGTTTGATAGATCTGTTCATCATGCTGGTTGGGAATAATCTCCTACAGCTTGTAGGTGCTTTTCAGAAATGCGGGCTTGACATCAAGATGCAAGCAGAACTACTCCATCTCACCCCAAAAAAGATCATCTTCTTCATCTTCCTTATTCGTTTGTAGAAGAAGTATTTTATGATCAACACAATTATTCTGATTTATTGAAACCTTCTTTGTCTTTTGTTGTTCATAAAGATCCTGCTTTAGATCAACAACCTTCTGCCCAATGCTCTCTTTTTCTTATTCCAGCTGAAGATACTTCTCAATTTGAAGTTGATAGCCTCTCTTGTATGTTTTAGCTATAGAAGCCAGGAATCCCATCTTTTGCTTAAGATCCCATAGCTCTATTTCTTTCTCCTCTTGAAATCTCTCATGAAACTCTTGATGAACTCTCAGTTCCTTTTCTTTCTCTAAATGAAATTCATTACCTCTGTCAAACATGGCTTTTATAAGATTTCTTTGGTCTTGAACCACTTTTTTCACAAATATTCTTCTGAACTTTCAACTCTTCATAGGCATCCTTCTAAGCTTGCAACACTCCTTCATGAACCTTCTTTTGTTCTTCTAACCCTCTTGCAAGCTTGGCTTCATTTCTCTTGTATTGCTCAACAAGATACCTTTGATGACCCTGATCTTGCTGAGCTAATGCTTGCTGCTGTTGAATATGGGCTTGATAAGCATGCTCGTCTAGCTGTTTGTCCAAATCTTGTTGGAATTCAGATTCTTGCTGCCTTTTATTATCCTCAATATGCATAAGCATATTCTGCAACATACTTGTAGTACCTCTATTTTGTGACACATTATCATTTGCAGAATGATGAAAATCATATTGGGATTGCTGATCTTGATAAGACTGAAAATGATTCACTTGAAATGATGGAAAATTTGGAAACTGACCATCTGGGAAAGCATACCCTCCTCGATAACATGACATCTTTATTCATCTAAAAGGCTAAAAATTAGAAGATAAAATAACATTGAAACATACCAGATTTTCTCCTTTTGAAACTGTTATACACTGAATTTGCGCCTCTGATCTCAAGCTCTCTTGGTCTTGATAATCCAGTATAACATGGGAATCATCTCAAGGTTGTGGGACCTTATGCTAACCGAGATGAGAACTCCAAGTTCTAGGCTGGTTCCTCTTGGATAATCACCTTAATTTGCTTCTTAAACAGGAAAGTAAAACTTTTGAGGGAAAGGGATAGAAGGATTGCATGAAAGGGAAACGACTGAAAGTAAACTACCTACTAGGTGATGCACCGAAATTAGGGCTTGGATCTCAGTATAGAGGAATGAAACCAATGGAGGAATCAGGTCTAATAAGTCACAAATCACTAGATAGGCTTGCATAAGTATTTCATAGGAGGGTCTGAACAACGGACTCAACCTATGACCTGCAAACAAATATCCTTTTCTATAATTAGGTGTAGGAGTGAGACAAGACTGCTAGGGGCTGAAGTATACCCACAAAGCATCTAAATCGGATCAAACACAATAACACATAGAATTACAGAAAATGAGAGGGACCAAGAACCCC
>MU226323.1:857571-918947 GCA_018584345.1 Thuja plicata
CAAGGCAATGCAAAGGACCTACTCATATTTCTATCACTTCTTTCTATTCTGCCTTTGTACTCTTCTTTATTGGTTTGAAATATGAAGAATGAAATAACTTTTTGTAAAATTACATTCAGTATGAATGTACCACATAATGACCAATTTATGAATTTGGTTATTTTGACATGTGATCAATACTTAGAGTACAATTAAAATTTGATATTGAATGCAATAACAACATGTTGATCCACATCCTATGAAAGACACTGTTAAATGAAAGCACTTTAATGCACCCTTTTCCTATTTGTCTATTATTCTGCATGATAAAAAAATTGGGTAACAGTTATATTATCCTTTATATATATTAAACGTATATTATGTTATGAGTATAGATTATTATATGATATTCTACATAATGATATGATATAATACATAAAAGTTAATATAATAATATATAATATTGTAAATATTCTTAATTATATTATATATTTATTGTAGCATATTATATTTTATTTATCAAAATAGTTTAGAATAATATTATATTTAGATTAGTTTTAACATAATATGATATTATAAAAGTGTATAATGAGAATTTAAATATCTTTTATTGATTAAAAAATTAATCATTTATGATAATAAAAAATATAATGAAAAGAATATACACTAAATAATTTCTATGTTGATAATTATTTCTAATTTTAATTAAATTAACCTTTTACTATTAAAAATATTTTACTGAAGGGGTTTTTTTCTATTGAGGGCTCAACAATTCCTTCGCAGAGTTTTTGAGGAGGCCTTCCCCGTGGTTGGAAGGTTGTCCTCTTAGGCATTTATTCTAGCATTTACGTCATTTATGGGCTCCTTATCTCCTCGCAAAGGGCCTTCATTGCAAACTGTCAACAATCGCAAACTGGTGGAGGCAGAGGCAAGGTCGTTCAAGGAGGCTCTTGAAAATACACAAATTATTCCTGATGGAGCAAGGTTCTACCAGAAACCCACGTGCTCCAACCATGCATCAAAAGGATGTCAGAGAGGTGAGGAACCCTCTATGAATTCTTTGATTCTTAAACCTAATTTGTAGATGGCTCTTTCTATAGAAGCAAAGAAAAGTAGGTTAAAAAATAGTGCAGATTTTTAGTGGCCCAGGATGTTTCAAAGCTACCATCTTGTAAATTTTTGAATGATTGGTTGCATAGTGTTTGGGCCAGTCAATTAGGGTTTCATTTCACATATTGTTGTATGCTTTAAAAAGGTTTATTTCTTCATTTTTCTCTCTAATCCTAATAGCCAAAAGGTTAGAATTAAACGACAATTTTGGAGGATTGGGACCTGTAACTTTAGGGTGATCTCTTGGTCTCCTGAGGCCATTTAAGATGAGATTATTTTCCTTTCAAGCCATTGGTGGCTCACCATTGGAAATCTTCCCCCTTATCTCTAGAACTTCGTTCCAGGTGCCCTCGAACCCATTGGTAATGTTTTAAGGGTGGATAAAACTAATCATCTTCTTCCGCATACAGATGCTAGAGTCCTTATTTCTTTGAATCCTAGCCCTTATATTCTGAAGGAATTTTTTTTTGACCTAGATGACCAACTTGGCTCTTTCTCTATCACCTTCTTAGGCAACATTAATGCGTATTTTTTATGCAAAAAAGAGGGTCATTTGACAAATTCATGCTCTCTACTCAGAAAGAAACCTCAGCCTATCCCTAAATCTATTAGATTGAATATTGGTGATCTTAATAATTGGAACTAGCCTAATTCCAATCCCACTACCAACAAATATTCTGGAGACCATTTTTCATTTTCCAACACCACCCTCCCTCCAATCCCAAAGGTCATTAGTGATAAACTGGACCAACTCAAAGATGCCTTCTCTAAGAAGGCGGAGACCCCTATCTTCAATAAAGAGGATAACCTTCATGGTGTGCAGGATTTACCAAAAATATCCTCCATAAAATTTGGCCTCCTCACCCCAAGCATAGAACCATAAATGCGTAGAAACTTGTTCTTAAAAAAATTAGAAGGATCTTAGATCCTAAGGAAAATCTAATGATACCCCTCAAGCAGGGAGGACCTTCTGTCCCTCAAGTTATCTCTAATGATCAGATTCCCCCTAAGGGTGCCCTCCTTTCCCCTCCCTCATGGATATTGGAGACAATATGGATGAGAGTGCTCCTTTAGGAACAAAGCCCTTGGACAGGATTGGGGGTACGAATGAGTTGAAAGATTGTGTTTCTAAGGTTGCAACATCTGGTAATGGCTTGGAAGCCCTTCAAAATGCTTATGGTGATAAGGATAAGTTATCTAATTTCTCTTTTTTGGTTATCCTATCTCCTCCTCTCCCTCCTCAACTCCCCAAACCTTGCATACCCTTTCTTCCTAAATTAGTCACTCCTACCCCTATTTCCTGCATGAATCATGAGGGAGTGCAAAAGAAGTCAGCTCAAGTGCAATTTGATAGTGAGAAATCGGAGGAGAGTGAGATCAAAGAGTTGGAAATAGTCCCTCACAATGAGAATATCATGGAATCTAAATCTTTTGTCTTTAAGGCTCAAAAAAGAAGAGGGTTAGAATCAAGAATGCAAATAAAGAGGTGGATACCCCTTCTCTTGGAAATTATAATCTTGAGCCTGCTCCTAAAAGGAAGAGAGGAAGACAACCATACCCCTTGAATAACAATAAAGATACCAGACATCCTATAAAACAACATCCTAGTTGTTACAAAAATTTTAAGACACCAATGGATATGGACTCTTGATGTTTCCTATGGAATTGAAATGTTCATCTTGGAATGTCAAAGGACTAGAGTCCTCTGATAGATAATATATCATTAAAAGGTTGCTTAGGATGATCAGAGACATTTATATCTTCATGCTATATGAGGTCAAAGCAGTTGGGTTTACATTGGAAATTATCCTTAAATCTATTTGGAAGGATGTCAAATACTTATTTACATCCCATTAGAGAGGCAAGGGTGGACCTATAATTCTTGTAGGCCCCAGATAGAATAAATATGTATCTAGACGGGGTTGCTCCCCTTGTCAAAGAATGGTCTGGATCATCTTTAATATTAATGGAAAGGACTTTGGCATTTTCAATGTCCATGCTACATATGACCACCGTGATAGGATCAATCTTTGGAAATGGATGCTATTATTGGATGACATCCCTTGGATCATAGTTGGTGATCTCAATATGATTGAATCACCACAAGATAAATTTGTGGGAAGCACGTTTGAATGGAAAGGCAATGAGAAATACTTTGTGCACAAAATGATTAATAAGATAAAACTATTTGATCCCTTGACTGGAAATAAGGCTCGTAACAAGGGCATCTAGCATACCTAGTCCAATTTCCAGCAAGGTGACAAAAGGATCTATTTTAGGCTGGATAGATTTTATGTCAACAAGGATATTTTTAGTTTCAAAAAAGATGGGGATGGGGTGTGTGTAAAATTTATCCATATTCCCTTTCTAATCACCACCCTATCTGTAGTAATATATTTCAATTTTGACCTCCAGTATTCCTCACTTCTACCATGAATGTGCCTGCCTTAAACTTGCCTGCCTAAAACTTGAAGAGACAGAGGTAACCCTCCACGCACGTCTATGAAGGAATTAACCAGCTCTTCATACCCTTTCAATGGATTAGGTTGGTCAAAGGCATGCCAGCAGAAGATTTCGCTCCCATGATTTCTATCCATTCCTTCTAAATGATAACCATCAGTAATCCATGAACCTATAAGCACCCCTATGTCATTGGTTGTGACAATAACCAGACTATCGCCTAATTTATTTAAGATATCCATGACTAGTAAAGCATTTAGTTGCTCCACAGTATTGATGTCATCTACAAAAATTAGGAAACTTAAATGGGTTGAGATCCTTTGCATATTATCTTTGAGATAGCTTAGTCCTTCCTTTGTATTTTTAAAACTGAGATTATCTAAGTGGAAGAGATCGTTGAGAAGCTTATGTTGAAAAGAAGGTAATTCTCCTCTTACAGATGCTTCTCGCACATCAAACAAAAAACTCACTTTAGAGAAATCCAACCTCTTTTGATTAAAAAAATCTTTGTCAAGATTTGTCTTCTCTATTCCACCCATGTCGAAAATTCCAACCACCTTGACCTTATCCTTCCTTTCCTTCAGCCCACACTGGTTTTCAAAATCTTGTACAAGCTCCTCAAGGCAAAGCCGTTCAAGATATTTCACAAGATTGTTAAGCCCCATTGGATATTGAGCAAAATGTAAACGTGTTTTCCTCTGTACTTCCTTTTGCACAGCTGCTACTATGTTTTTGTTGTGCCAGTCACTAAGACTTTATACCAGAAAAGTAGGATTCCAAAAGAAAATTGTTAAACCAGATTTGAAAAAGGGAAAAATCATATAAGTACCAAAATTATAGAAATATTACCTGTTAAATTCTTCCCTGACTTTGAGTGAAAGAGACTAAAGGGCTTCCTTCCACTTGTTAGGCTTCTCTATGTATCTATCCTTCTCTTCATATTTAATGAATGCGTCACCGTATACTCCCTTCTCTATGTGGTGGAGATCACTAGGCTTCACTCCATAAAACACAAGGATAATTTTTGTCTGGCTTTTCAACATAAGAAGAAGCTCACTCAAACACCAAGGTGATTCTGCATATCCTTTTGAAAAGATGGCTACGTGTACCAAAGCAAAGCGGATGGCTTCCTGAATAGTGGAACGAAACAAATCTCCAAGTTCCTTCTCTTGGGAATCAAGAAACACTCCTATTCCCAAGTGGTGAAGGGAATCGTAAAGCTGAATAGCAAGAGTTTGTTTGACATCAGGGCCTCTGTGGTTGATGAACACATCAAACAATCTTGAAGATTCATAAACTGTCCTCCTTTTTCCAGAGAAAGCATTAAATTCCTGATTTTGCAGGTCAGATGATGAAGAAGACGTCATTGATTCCATTTCAAACATTACTCTTATAGAAAAATGGAAAGAGGGAGTCGTGTGATTAGGATGTGAGTGCAATTATGAGTTTATGTTGAAGTAGAAGAGGAGATTGAATTAAATAGATCATACTCCAGGCGCGTTTAGTCCTCTCCTCGAAATGAGGAGGAAAATAATAGGGATAAGGGTTAGAAATTTGACAAGCATCCACCTGTATAAAGGATGTTAGGCTAGTCCTTTCCTTGAAACATCCAAGGCAAAGAAAGGGAAGAAAATGAGTAGAAATAATGTTAGGAAAGAACATTGCAGAACACTTTCCACAGTATCAAATTCTTAGGGGAAATTTAACAGGCATGATAATCAATACCAATTACAGTCATAAATATGCACACAAGTAAACAGAGTAAACATGGAAGAATAAACAAGCACAAAATAGAACACCAGTATTTGCATGGGAAAACCCTTACGAGTAAAAAACCCACCACCAGAAAAACCCCAGTCTTCTTTGTATTACAGTAAACAATTTACATACAACAGACAATGGATTTTTCACATAGGCTCACAGGCTCAGATTGTACAATCAGCTCAGATTGTATAATCAACTTGACATAGCACCACACCAGTTTGACACTCTTCCTTTCTTTGCCTCTCAGTACATTCCTAATGAATCTCACAGACATTTATACACTCTGCAATTTGGTATGGAATTCGGTATATCAACCGCCACTTTACAAAATGGTCACTTACAACCTTGGTATTCTCCATCCGATAGTCCCAACTGCCACTCCTCCATCCGATGGTCCCTTCAGCATCCGTTCACTCCCTTCAACCCAGAGACTCCTGTCGGCTTGAGTCACTCCCTTTGACCTCAGATTAATCCCTTTGCCTCAGAGACTCCATTCACCTCAGGTCACTCCCTTTGCCTCAGACACTCTGCATCGGGTCACTCCCTTCAGCCTCAAACACTCCCTTTGCCTCAGGTCAATCCCTTTACCTTGGACACTCCCTTCGGCATCGGGTCACTCCCTTCAGCCTCGAACACTCCCTTCAGCCTTGGATCACTCCCTTTGCCTCAGATACTCTCTTCGGCCTTGAGTCACTCCCTTTGGCATCCATCATACCAATGCCACTGGGCACCGGCTTCACCATCTATCATGTCGTATTGCTTCACTGTCGGCTACAACTTCACCATCAGTACTAGTTGCACACTGTACAATATCAACACCTCACTGCCAACACAAATGGAGAGCCGCTGGGTAAAGTCATATGTACGGTGAGCACCGTACAGTGGAATCACCCGTACAGTGACCACCATACTGTGAACCTCACCCATATGGGGAGTACGTCTGAGACATATCCAAACAATCTCCCACTTGATGAGGTGCATACTAACACCTTCGGAGACTCTAGGAAAACATGGACTCTAATGCCCATCAACGCTGATATACCACCCAAACACAAAACCATCAAGAACTAGAATTTACTGTGCACAATTGAGATACTTGCAAAATAGTATCATCTCATTCATGGACGTTCCCACCTTCTACCATGACACTGCCACTGGGCACACATAGAAGCTATCCATTGAGAAAAACTATACAATCTATCTCCCAGAGAACCATAACTCCATCTCCCAAAGCACAAAACTCTCGATCAAAAAGCTAATCAAATGTATCAACATTTGTCATAATAATAGATGAAATAGAACCCATAGTAAGTGCTAGCACATCCACCTATACATACCTCTAAGGTATACCTACATGGATTCCAAAACATCACCATATTCAACCTGTTACCTGCAGTCTCAAGCCTCAAGTGCAATACTTATCACATACACGCCAAGAAGCTCCCACTACACAGGTAATATTAATATGATATGAATCCATTCAACAACATCACATAGAAGTGCAACAACAAACTTCTAGAATCAAGAACATCAACAATACATCAACCATGTCCTTCTACGTACACCGATAAATGCCTATCATACTTCTTGTTGAAACCATCAACTGTTTCAACAAACACATCTCTAATAACAAGAGAAATCATCATCACCATCGTCGCTAAGTATCCATGAGCACATATAACCCATCAATCCATGCTAACTCCAAATGCAGAACAACAACTTCATGAAGTGTCAAGCAAATGACCAATGTACTCAATACACAGTAACAAAAAACAAGATCAATGTCAAAGTTCCAACCATGGCCTCAGGAACATAAACATGACAACATGATCTAAAACATCTCAACCAAAGAGATAACATGCTCCATATGAACACACCATAACATGTCAAATGAAAACATAATCCACACTTTTATCAAAGACCCCGTTGAGTCCTCAAGATGTCAACATCTTCAGTCACATGAAGATTAACATCTCCAAACAATACTTAGGAAAATGTGAAAAGATCCTTCTACAACATCAAAATCTCACGCCTTCAGTATCTACAATACTAATGAAGATCATCCACCATCAGATGGTGAATCTACATCACTACCAATTATTCCCACTGCACGGTGGCGTTGATTCACACATGGAATCATGAAAAACTTCTTCCATACATCACTGCCAACAACTCCCACTATACGGTGGTGTCGAGTCACACATGGCATCATGATAAACATCTACTCATCCTGATGTGCTCGTCATCTCAACCTGCAATATTGATTACTCACACCCTCTAAATTACCCACTATAAAAATGACACAAACAATTTGCTCACAAGGATAACCCAACTAGCCTTGCTCTGATACCACTTGTTAGGAAAGAACATTGCGCAACACTTTCCACAGTATCAAATTCTTAGGGGAAAATTAACAGGCATGATTATCAATACCAATTACAATCATCAAGATGCACAAAAGTAAACAAAGTAAACATGAAAGAATAAACAAGCACAAAATAGAACACCAGTATATACATGGGAAAACCCTTACGGGTAAAAAACCCACCACCGAAAAAACCCTAGTCTTCTTTGTACTACAGTAAAAAATTTATATACAACAGACAATACATTTTTCACATAGGCTCATAGGCTCAGATTGTACAATCAGCTCAGATTGTAAAATCAACCTGACATAGCACCACACCAGTTTGACACTCTTCCTTTCTTCGCCTCTCAGTACATTCCTAATGAATCTCTCAGACATTTATACAGTCTGCAATTCATTATGGAATTTGGTATATCAACCGTCACTTTATAAAACAGTTACTCACAGCCTTGGTATTCTCCATCCGACAGTCCCGACGGTCACTCCTCCATCTGACGGTCCCTTTGGCATCGGTTCACCCCCTTCACCTCAGAGACTCCCGTCGACTCGAGTCACTCCCTTCGGCCTTGGACACTCCCTTCGTCCTTGGATCACTCCCTTCACCTCGGGTCATTCCCTTTGCCTCAGACACTCGGCATCGGGTCACTCCCTTCGACTTTGGACACTCCCTTCGGCTTGGGAGACTCCCTTCACCTCAAGTCACTCCCTTTGCCTCGGACACTCCCTTTAGCATCGGGTCACTCCCTTCAGCCTTGGACACTCCCTTCAACCTCATATCACTCCCTTTGCCTCAGATACTCCCTTCGGCCTTAAGTCACTCCCTTCGGCATCCATCATACCAGTACCACTAGGCACCAACTTCACCATCCGTCTTGTCATACTGCTTCACTATTGGCTATAACTTCACTATCGGTACCAATTGCACACCGTACGGTATCAACACCTCACCACCAACACAAATGGACAGTCGGTGGGTAAAGTCATTTGTACGGTGAGCACCATACAGTGGACTCACCCGTATGGGGAGTACATCTGAGAAATTTGACAAGCGCCCACTTGTATAAAGGAGGCTAGCCCAGTCCTTTCCTCGAAACATCCAAGGTGAAGAAAGGGAAGCAAATGAGTAGAAATAAGATAATCCCGCACCTGTATGGCGAGTTCTCTTTTCTCCGTCGAAACATCCAAGTGAAAAAGAATGGAAAATGATTTGAATGTAGATAAATCTAGATATAGTTGGGATCAGTCTAGTTCACAGTTGGTCACTCTTAAATAGATGTTACTATTGCGTAAGTTATTGAGCCTCTCCAATCAATAGCCTGTGTGGGTTCTCTCTCCTTTTGTGGAAATATCGAAGGCAAGGATGGAAATTGCTTTGGAAGTAGACAAATCCAAACATGTTTGGATTCGATTTGGTTTACAGCCAACCACTCATTTAAAGAGGTAATAATTATGAAAGTGAAATTAAGTCTCTTCAAACAATCAACATTCCATGCACCATTAACCAAATTTCAAAAACCTAGTGAAATTTTTAGCATCTGTTTTTCATGATTGTATATTTTGTGGTCAAAAGCCACACAAAATTTGCAAAAAGATCACTATGTTTTTGTGAATTTGAAAAAAAAAAAAAAAAGTTTGACCCTTTTTTTTTCAGGTGTTTGGTGCATTTTGTGTGAGCTTAGCCTGTGCCTTAAGGAATAGAGAGAAATTAATGGGTTTATGTCCATAGTACTATGTAGGGAGTTGCAAGTGGACTTGTTTACAAGATCTTTATTTGAATTAACTAAATAAATTAAATTTTAGACTAAATAGTATTTTTAGTTAATTATTAAATTTAAATAAATATTTTGTCAATAGGTAGCTAGTCAATTGGACAATAAGTAATAGATATTTGATATTTCTTTTATTTTTAAATTATAAGTCTTATAGAGTAAAAGTGAATATTAGATTATAAAATTTAGAAACAAAATTAACCTAGATTAAAGAATAGTTGGAATGGACTTGATCAAATTCTAAAACATATGGAAAATTATACATTTATGTTGAATACAAAAAGTAAATGGAAGGATCAAGATTGTTTAGTTGCATGACTAATGAATGAGTGCCAAACAACAAAGACTCGAGAAATCAAGGTGCCTTGGGATTCTAAAAGCTCTACAACAACCATCAATGTGGATCAAAATTACAATATGATTCTCTACTCTTCTTTGATTAAAGTCTATCCATATCGATCGGTTCATAATCATGAACTCATCTTTATTGGAAACCTAACCTTAATTGCAATTTCAACTTCTTTCCTTTGTGATGTTTTTTATCCATAAAAAGGAATTAGCATGTTTGATAGCTTACAATTGAAAAAATCTCATTATTTTCACATTGTCAAATCCATTATAAGAGTATCAATTTAGTAACTCAAATTATAGATAAAAAATAATTAATAATTCATCTAAATTAAAGTTGTAACTCATTTTACACTCTAAATCTTAATATTATTATTTATGACCTTTTTACATAGTCTTATAATAACAATAAAAATTGATTATTCGATATATATAAAATCAATACTTTTTTGTACTAAATAATAATAAATCACATAAATACATACATATTTAATTCTAAATATTAAATAAAAAAACAAAAACCATAGAACTAATCTGCACCTTTTAATTTAAAACAAAACCTTTAAAAAACTACATTCATAAATGATAGAGTCTATCAACTACTATTTGTAACAATTGCACACCTTTCCACTCTTCATCTTTCTTCACCTCTGCCAGAAACCCCTTCTTCATTATACCAAACTCCTTAAAACTTCTTCAATTTTCATAAAATAATGATAATAGTAACTCGAACAACCATATGGTGCCACCATTGTAATTATCCATTCTCCCTCATGCATTACAGGTGTGTCCGTATAGTGAGAGGGGCATCTTGGAAGTGATTTATTTATATCCTCTATCGAATTATAGCTATCAACCACAACCACACAACATACAATAACTGTAATTAATTCCTGCCATTTTTCCAACTTGTCACTATTTTCAGAACCAATTTTAGTAAAAATGTTAGTGACTGCATCAGCGGCAATATCAACATCATAAAACATATGCTCATTAAAAGTTGACTATGCTTCATCCACTGCTCTTCCGATCACAAGTTCTCTTCCGATCACAAGTGTATAATCTGACTCCATAGTCTGAAATAAGAAAAAAAAAATTCAGTTCTCATGGTAAATTCTTCTCATTTAAAGTTCACTTAAAACATTACTTAGGAAAATATAGATCATCTTCTGCGAATAAATTAAATAATGAAATTAGAAAAAAATACTTCCTTCGACATGAGATTTAATCAATACCTTCAACCTGGGAATGCAATTCTGAATTATTGCATTGCTGCAATAAAAAAGTCGCATGCTTATCAATGCATGCAACTCTCTAGTACTTTCCATTTTGTTCACTTTCTCACAGGAATCAATCACAATTCACTCCAAGCATCTTATGCTGGAAAGACTCAGCAAGTCCTCAAGCTCGGGACACACTTTCATGTACAACTCTGTAAGCTTTGTAAGATCACTTATTCCTCCTACCCTTTGCAAATCTCTACAATTTCGTATGGATAGACTGATGAGTGTTGTTGGTAGTATAATGTTCTGTAGCTTGTTACAATTGTCAATCTCTAATTTCTCCAATAAATTCAGACTCGAAACTCCTGGAAACTCTATAAGATTTCATCTTTACATTTTCTGTCAAACAATGTGCTCTCTAACTACTTCATGCCACTGAGACTAACTCTTTTTAAATGATTATAGCCTTCAATAGTAATTCTCTCCAGGTAGCTCAGATGTGCAAGCATTAGCTCCTCAAGCTCCGGGCATTCACTAATGCTCAGTTGTGCTAGACTTCTAAAGTCGAATGCTCCTGACACACTTTTCAAATTTTTACAATCTACAATTGTGACCCTTTCCAGAAAGCTAAGATGACCTAGGGTAACCTCTTTAAGTTTTGGGCATTGATCAATATTCAAAAACACAAGCTTTTCAAGATTAGATATTCCTCATACATTTTTCAAATGTTTACAAGACTCTTCAACTAGGAGGGCACCTGAAATTCAAACATAAACTTGTGTGAAGCTCTCAATAATTGAAAAAAAAATGGCTAGGATAATTCCACAACTACGTTGGAGATTTAGTTTTTGATTGTTAAGACCAAAATACCTATATGTGATTCTTCCACAACATTTTGAGTCCTCCATGATGGATTTTCAAATACTACAAACTTTGAAGTGGAATCCACGAAGGAAAGCTAGTCTTCATTGGTTGTCTTCTGAAATTGCCCTCAAGCTGAAGCCATAATAAGGAAGCTGATGTCTCAACCCAAATGTGTGATGGGCCTAAGAAGAATGTAACTCAAGAATTCATGTGCTTGTCAAAAATAGAATGGAAACACCTGACATTGGTTTTGGCGAGGATATTCCTGAAACCCCTTGATTCCTGCATACATCAAGTAGCTCAGTAGCTCAGTTTTCTATTAATATAGTAATAAGTTAAGATTTGTGATATAACGTCTCGAGGAAAAACCTTTCTAACTTCATTCAAATCTGACCTCCAATAATCTTCACTTCTATCATGAACGGACCTGCCCAAAACTTGTAGAGACAGAGGCAACCCTCCGCACATGTCTAGGAAGGAATTAACCAGCCCCTCTACCCTTTCAATGGATAGGGTTGGTCAAAGGCATGCCACCAAAAGAGTTCACTCCCATAATTTCTATCCATTCCTTTTAAAGGATAGCCAGTAGTAATACTTGCGCTTATAAGCACCCCAATGTCACGGGTTGTGACAATAACTAGACTATCATTTAGTTTATTTAAGATATTCGTTACTAGTAGAGCATCTAACTGCTCAATAGGATTAACATTCATCTACAACAATTAAAACACTTAAATGGGTGGGGCTCCATTGTAGACTATCTTTGAGATAGCAAACACTTAAATGGGTGGGGCTCCTTTGTAGACTATCTTTGAGATAGCTTGTTCCTTGCTCTATACTTGTGAAAATGAGATCACGTTTATCGAAGAGATCATTGAGAAGATTAAGTTGCAATGAATGTAATTCTCCTCTCTAGACGCTTCCGCACATCAAACAAAAAACTTTCTTTACAATAATTCCAACTCTTTTGATTGAACAACTCTTTGCCGAGAGTTGTCTTGCAAACTAGAGCACATGCCTTGTCTATACTTTCACATCACAGGAAAAGAATTCTAGTAAATGTTGTGGAATTTATTTTTATATCGGTGAATTGTATTGGTGTGAAACACCCTTTTACCCTTCCTGTAGATTAAAATAGTTAAGTATTTAAAACAATACTTTTGGTTGAAACAAGTACTTTTTAGGCATGCATTTTACTTTGAGTGAAAATCGCCACTTTCACAATTAGAAGAATCCCTTACATCTCCATTTGTAATTTTTACTTACTCAATGGCTTTTGTGAAACTATTTTCACTTTTGCAATTAAAATTTGTTTTCATCGGAACAAATATCCCACTGAGTAAAATATTTCATTCACTCTATACTACTCTAAAAGAGTTTTCACTTCTGAGTAACTTCATTCACCTAGATTACCTTTTTTTTTGTATTTTGATGTGGGTGAAAATAAAACATAACTTTTTCCCTCTGTGTAAAATAGCCCACTGAACAAATAGTCTTAACTTTTCCCCCCTGTGTAAAATATCGATTTTCACTTTAATATTTCCTGAATTTTGTATATCAGTCACAAGAATTCAACCATAATTTTTACCTAACCCAAAAATCAGTTTATTGTACACTCTATTTTCTAGCTGAACAATTTATATCTCAGCTCATGAATTACTGTCTATCTATAAGACGATTATTGTTGATTGGTTGTAAATTCTGACTGGCTGACTAGGCTTTTTGTTCTCTAAAATTTGGATATTATTGGTCGACTGGATTACAAATGTTCACATTTTTTATAGTTATACTTCATGTTGGCTAAATAATTAATTTACTGAATGAAGTTACCAAATTTTGTGAAAAATATGGTAGGGCTCTTACTGGGAAGTAGCATTTTGCTAACTTGATATGTTTGCTGAAGTTCTTCAAGTCTCATATTTGGGTTGACTTTTTGATTTCCACTATACAGGATAATCGGAGAAGCATAATGGCCTCTACAGATTCTCAATGAGGGGAAATAACAACGCCTTTGCAGACTATCAACAAGGGGGAAATGCCAATGTGGTAGGTTAAGTTTCCTTTATCTGGCCTCACTCTTGCTATCCACTTTGAAGTACAACAAATTTTTACAATAATGAATTGCTTTGACTCCTTAAATCTTTGTAGTAGGTTTACAATTTCTATTATCTCATTTGCTAAATGAGTTCTTTGCATTGTTTTCTCAAAATTGTGAGCTCCCCATCTTAGGTTTCAATAACCATTTTTTAGTTCAGAGGATTCTTATTGCTTAATATATGCATATGTCACATCTATATCCAAATGAATTTTTATGTAACTAACTTTGTATGTATACATTCATGTATCAAATATTTTGCAGGATACTATGTCAAAGTAAATGAGCTCTACATGTTCCAACCAAGGAGGGATCACAGATACTGTGAGTTAACATTAATCCTTATTTGAAAATTTTATTTACGACCTCTGAACAAATATCTTTAATGCATTCAAAATTTTGCTTATACCTCTTTATATAGGTATGTATGTATATGTCTCTATTTTGGAGTTATTTATATTTTTATTATTATTAAATATATGCATATGTATGTACACATGTATATATAGAAATGAATCTATATGTAACTATCTCTGTATGTATACATTTATGTATCAAATATTTTTGACTTGATATAAGAATTACCTAGATTGATGATAGCAACTTACCCTCATTTTTCAAATCTACCTTATTTCACCGAAGAATTTTGTTATAGGACGCTAAAAGGAAGCACTATTGACTACCAATGCAATACACTCCATCAATGCTGGAGATTTTGTTGCAAATCCAATTCTTCAAATCTTATCCTTCAAGAGGCTAACTATCTTTGAAGACCTGGCCGACCGATACAAGATTGTGTTTTCTGATGGAAGTCACATGCAATTTTCAATTTTCCTTGAGAGATCCAATGACCTCTTCTTCTCAGACAAGCTGAAAATACAATCAACAGTATCATTTCCAAATTATGTTTGTTGGGCCACAGGAGATTCAAGGTAGGCCTTGACATCTTCCATCTTCACTCACATAATCATTTTTTTTATTTGCATATAATAAAGATAGCTAATTCTAGCTATTTCTAACCTCAAATAGGAGCATAATTATCTTCACCCTCGAAGTCATCCATCGAGACTACTACACCTAAGTATCTATATAAGTCTAAAGAGGAACATATGCAAGAAGACAAAACAACTGTCTCACCTAATAAAAGCACAAAATTTGGTATCCACCTACCTCGAAAGGAACTTCCATTGCCTCAAAGTATCAACCCTATAAAGGATTTAAATCCTTATCAAAGCAGGTGGACAATCAAAGGGAGGGTTACATCCATAAAATAGTTGAGACAATTTAATAACCAACGAAATAGTGGGAAGGTTTTCAGCTTTGACATAATAGATAATGAAGACATAAAGACCCAGACAGTTTGCTTCAATGAAATTGCAAAAGTGCACTATGATAGAGTCCACATAAGATCAATGTATACTAAAAGAAGCAAACAAAAAATACAACAAGCTAAACAACCACATGGAAATCACTCTTGACCACACTTCAGTATTGAAATGTTGCAATGATGAATTATGAACTACATCAATTAAATACAACTTTAAGCCAATTAATGACATTGCAAACATAAGCAATAATACTTTGGCAGATATTATTGGGCTCGTGGTCACCGTTGGAGAGATCTCCATGATACGAAGAAGGGATGGAACTGAGGTCCTGTGTAGGAGTCTCAAGTTAGTAGACATGTCATCTTCGTCCATTGAAGTCAACTTATGGGGGCCTATTTTCTTGATAGAGGGAGACAAATTAAAATATTTGAAGGTTTATCAAAGGATTGTTGTACTTGCTAATAGGAATGGGCGTGTTGCACATTTTAAAGGAAAAGTCATAAATAGTACAGAAGCAACTATATTGACTATAGAACCTTCCATACTAGAAGTTGAAGCTCTACAGTCCAAGGTGAAAGCAGAACAAATTGACATACCTTCATTGCCATCATTTTCCACATAGACCATAAGAACAACCAATAGGGTGACAATTGAAACTATCTTGCATCATTCGACAACAATGACAGAGCCCTTAGAGACTACAATAAAACCAACTATCAAATTCATCAAGTCTAATTCTTTCTACTACCTAGCATGCCCACTAAATGTGAATGGGAAAGAATGTAAGAAAAATGTATTGAAAGTAATGATAAGACATGGTTTTTTTGTAGATGCCAAATGACCATTGTAGAGTGCAACTACAACTATCTCTTGCAAGTAAAGCTCCAATATCATACAAGTGCCATTTGGACTGTCGCTTTAGATCAAGTACCAAGTAATCTACTACACATACCTACCAAAGAAGTGTACATGTTGCAGTATGACACCCAAGCTAATAGAACTCCGGAAGGCATCATCAATGTTGTATTTTTCAACCATTTTGTATTTACCCTCTCCATCGAAACTGATTTGTACAACATTGAAGTCAAAATTAAATCTACCATCACAAGGGCTACAAAATTGGACTTCACAACTGAATGTGAGTCTTTGTTTGCTAAAATTTTAGAAATCTCTGCTTCCAAATAAAGCTACTGCAAACATTCACCTCCTTGGGTTAGAAGTGTTTAAACATATACAAAAAATAAATTAGAGTAGTTCTATTTTGTTTTCAAAGCTACAATTTAGTGAACTTGCAATGCAATTTTCTCTACGGAGTTCTTTGTCAATAATCATAAGATTTGTATTTGACTGTGTTGGATAATATTTCCATAGATGGTTATTAGACCTTATATTATATAATTTGGTTTTCCAATTGCAACTATTACTGTGCTTTCAAAGATTTGCATTTCCACATTTGAAGAGTAAAAGTCCAATATTTATATTCTACATTACAAACATCACTCTAATTATCCTATCAAAGAGTGAAATATTCATTCTTATTTGCAGACCAATACCTTAATGATAACTGCACTTCCAACATTATAATTTTGATTATTATCTTAGTAAGAAAAATGTATAATTAAATTCTATTTTGAAGAAAATGAATAAAATATGGCAATTTTCAAATTTCATTAATGATAATGGTGATTTTTGGTAAATCCCGTGACCGTGCACTGCTCCATTCCCTACCAATTAAAGTGACTATTAAAACAAATAACTACAGATTCATCATTACAGGTCAAATTCACTACCCAAGTGCATCATTCTTAGAATACACCAGAGTAGAATGCATAACCCGTCGGTAGTAAAATGTGGTAAATTTTATAGTACATAAAGATTTTGGTCAAATTATGCTTGTCGTACACGAGAGATTTAAAAAACACCAATTATGCTTAATAAAAAAATGATAAAAAATATATTCAACAAAAAATACAAAAAAAATATTTTCATCAATCTTAACTGTGTTACATACCATTTCCCAAAAGGATTCAGAGAAACAGTTTCATTTAGGTCAAATTTTGCTTGTCTTACACGGGCATAGTATGGTCCTGAAACATGGACTTTTAAAATGTGGGTTTTAGTAATACCTATGGAAAATGAAATTTTATCACATGGGTATTAAAATAAATTAAATATTTGGAAAGTAGACTTTGAGTACTACAACTTCTATTACTGAATTTGTTTAAGATTCAATCTCTAAGTGCTTAAATACTCATCTCAAACAGGATGAATTTGAAAAAATAGAAAACATAGTTCCACCTTTTGGCCAAAAAGTGGACTCAACTTCTGGTTTGCACCCATATGTATACATATACATGTATATATGTATGTATATGTATATGTATATATATGGGTACACACATATATACACACACATACAGAGATATATATGCACACACATGTGTGCGCACGCGCACACACATATATAATGGTTTTATTTATTAATTAATATTATTAAATAATAAATAACATAAAAGGGAAATATTAAATAGAATAAATAATTGGAGGGGAGTTAACATTATAACGTTGGTGTAATTAAACCAATAGTTACAATTTTTGGTTGGGTATTAGTTTATTCCTGTTTAACTCCTTTCGAGGGAATGATGTGAAAAAATGAGACATTTTTACCATATGGTTCCCGGGAGAGAGAAATTGTAGAGAGAATCATGGAGACTCGTTTGATGATTTATGTTGGATGTGAGTTTGAGGGAGAAGGTTTTTCATTTGCAAATTCTTGGGAGTGCCTTGTTGATTGAGAGAGAGACTTGGTTGATTTTGTATTAAAATAATTTGGAATGGTTCTAGATTTGTTGGAGTGGCTTGGAGGACTTAGCTCAATGTGTGAAGGTTGGATATAGTCTTCTTATTTCTTCTTCACTTGAGGATTCTCCGCAGAACCAGAGGTAGACTCTGATCCAAGAAAGAGACTCGTATTTGTTTGTGGTTTTATGAATAGTTGATGACTTTTGCAAAGATTTGTTAAATGGATCTATGTTGTATTGGTTTTGGTCTTCCTTGTGTTGTTTTATCATGTTTGAAAACTATAATTGAGATTCTGGAAAAGATAATGTGTGTAAGTGAAATTATTTGAATGCATTTTCCTTTCATTCCTTTTAAGACTAGTTTCTATAAATGAACAATTGCACATGTTAATTTAATGTTTTGGGTTTGTTTATCTAGGTTTCTGGAAGGAAATTTGGGAGATCTCAAATGGGTCTTGCTCAAATTTTTATTCTCATGCATAGATAATGCCTTATATTAGTCGTGAAGGAAATTTGGAATATGCTTATTTTTCACATTTTTACCAGTCAAGTGTGTTGTTTCCTTGCTACAAGTGCGTTGAATCCTTGCTAAAAATGTGTAGCTTCAGGCTGTAAGTGCCTAGCTTTAGGCTACAAGTGTGTAGCTTCCCTCAATAGATGCATTGAAGCATCAGACAGATGCATAGTTCCTCAGTTTGGTCAAAAATTATGTCAAAATAATGTTTTATGGTTTTGAGATTGTACCAGAGACATTTAGGACTTAATATTTGTTGATTTTGACTCTTGTATACTATGTTTGATAGAGATTAATCATGTTTGATGCATTTTTATGCTTATTTATGTGCTTTGAATCCATTTGAATGCTTGTTTGGGGTTTAGGGTTGTCTGGTGGATTAGGGGCAACAAGTGCTTACCTAAACCAAAAAATATGATGTTTTGATGTTCTTATGGGACTCGTGGCATGTTATCATGATGTGATGTGACTCTTTTGTGCATTTTTTATTCTTTGCTTTACAGGTAAAGAACCTAGGTATAGTAGGTGAGTGGATCTCAATGGGGGTCGCGACCCTAAGCGGCTACCAAGGTAACCCATTGGTGAGTTAGTAAATTATGTGATAACCATAATAAATTAACTAGGAAAGGGGGGATTCACATTTCAAAAGATTAATTAATGATGGCTCACCCATGCTGCTAGTGCTAGTACAAACTAAGGATGGGAGTGGGAGAAGGTGCCTTTGTGATGGCACAATCGAACAACCTTGCCTTCATGAAAGGTGTTTGGTTTTGCATGTGCCTATGTGGGGGCCGAGGTCTAGAGTTAAATGTCAAGGTAACCCAAAGGATGAGGGCTATGCGATGACACTCACCTAGCTATAGCCTAGAGTCTTTACACCTTTGGTTGCCCTTGCCTCTGGTAGTCTTGTTTTGGCTTGATGTTTATTTGAGTTTTCATGCCTTATTTTAGGAAGGGTTTACCAGCTTGTTTATGTCTTTGGTTGTTTATGCTTGTGTTGGCCTTGGTATCTATCTCCTAGCTTGGGGGAGTGGGCTTATAGGTTCCACATGGTTGGGTGGTTAATCTTATATTATGAAGGCATCGTTTGTGATCGTGTGGATAGACCTTGCATTTGATCATTTTCTAATTTGCAGCATGAGGATTTCATTTTGTACTTTGCATCATGATGAGATGTATTATTGTATATTTATTTATGTAATGTATACTCCTGATGTATACTCCTGAAAGGAGTCTGATGTAATTTGGTATATTGATGTAGTTGTGGATTATGGATGTAATCTTATTGAAACCATTGTAAAAGGGGGTTAGATCTAGGTGAAAGAAAAGGGAAAAAGAATATGTTGTAATCCAAATTTTGTTATATGAACGTTAAACGAAGAAAATGCTTACCTATGTTGATTTTTTTGTTTAAAAAATATTGCATCATTTAGAGGTTAGATGTGTTGTCTTCTCGGTTCCCTGACAGGGCGTTACATATCATTTCAACAAAGAGATTGGGATCTTTTATATGACTCATGATTTCAAGACTTCAAAGGAAAATTCCATACCAGATGGCTAGAGCCTTGTGTGATTAAATTTTCAACAAAAAATTGGTGTTGTTGAAGTTTGGATTGTGGACTTTAACAACAACACAACTCATTGTTAATGATCATCATTTAAATCTCTACAAACAACCTCTTCTAAAGGCAAATACCATTTTTTTTTATCTAAGGAGCTCAATGTTTCTAAATATGCTAATATTGCCTCTCGAAGTGTCTTTTAGTACTTAAAAAACAATAACAATAAAATCTATTGTCCATACCATGTTCCAAAGCTCCCATTTTGGCACAGATGAGGAGAATGCCAACTTTACAACTAACAATTTCATTTGCTTGAAACTTTCCAGACCTTTATCAACAAATCCATTTTGTTGCTATCCTGCAACCATGGCACATTGTAAAACAGTACAACTACAACATTTTTTAAAATTCATCTATCCTTTATGCTTTGATGAATGTCCATGCCCTGCTCAAAAACTCCCATTCACCACAGGCTGTGAGGATGCTAGCAAAGGTTGTCGAGTCTGGCTTTACACCCACAAATTGCATTTGCTTGAAAGTTTCTAAATCTTTTTCAACAAATCTTTTTTTGTGAACATCCTGCAATCGGGGCATTCCATGAAAACACATTTCATTGAGGCATTCTGTCAAACAGTTCATGTGCCTTGTCTATACTTTTGGATGCAAATCTACTAGAGCAGTTGCAACTAAAACATCTGATAAAATTCCTCTATCCTTTATCCTGTGTCCTGCTAGCAAAGGTTTGGAAGTCCGGGTTTACACCTGCCAATAGCATTTATAAAGCCTTTTCAACAAACCTATTTTGTGCATATCATGCAATCATAGCATTCCGTAAGACATATTTTTGAGGCATTCGGTCAAACAGTTCACATGCCTTATCTTTTCTTCTACAATTTGCATGTCTGCCAGAGCATTTTCAACTACAACATCTGAAAGCATGTCTACCAGAGCTTTTACCAGTTCTCTGTTCCAAAAGCTCCCATTTTGGCACAGGCTGGGACTACGCCTGCAAATGGAACCTGGTAGGGTTGCATATAGCGAAACACTCCATCAACTGTAATCCCCTCCACGCAACTTAAGACCTCTAAAATCTGGGAAGTCCTCAAGTTCAGGACAGCTCAGAATGCTTATTTCTATAAGCAATTCTCAAAAAAAAAAAAAAAATTCAAAGTTCAACAAGTTCTTCACAACAAAAGTTTATTATTTTCAAAATTCGACAGTCGAGCAACAAAATATAATGTTATGCTCTCTAGACACTTCATGCCAATGAGACTGATAATTTTCAAATTATCAGTTTTCAATAGTAATTATATCCAGGCAGTTCAAATGTCCAAGAATTAGCTCCTCAAACTCCGGGCTTTCATTAATATTCAATGTCAATTCATAAATATCAAATATTTACTATTTACAATTCTGATCCTTTCCACAAGATAACCAATAGTTGGATTCTCGAGCTTTGGCCATTGACAAATAGTTAACTCCTCAGCCTTTGGATCATTACATATCAATGCATACAACTCTTCAATACCTGCTATGTTTACAATTTTCAATATCATCCTTCCCAGACAGCTGAGATGACATGGACTTATCTCCCAAAGCTCTGTGCACTGACAAATATTTAATTAAGCAAGCTGGAAGATTAGGTATCCCTGGCATATTTTTCAAATGTTTAAAATTTGAAATATTTAATTCCGGGAGTTCGACTATTAGGTGCGCCTGGCAAACATTTCAAACTTCTACAATTTATAATTGTCATCCTTTTCACACGGCTGAGATGACCTAGAGTGAACTGCTCAAGCTCTGCACACTGATGAATTTTCAGCTCCACAAGCTTTTGAAGATTAGGTGTCCCTAACACATTTTTCAAATGATTACAATCTACAATTGTGATCTTTTCCAGACAGCTGAGATGGTCTAGAATTACATCCTTGAGCTGTGCACATTTACAAATATTCAACTCCCTGATCTTTGAAAGATGAGCAATTCTGATTGCTTTCAGACAGCTGAGATGACTCAGAGTTAGCTCCTCAAGCTCTCCGCATTGACGCATATTCAACTCCAGAAGGTTTGGAAGATTAGATATCCCTGACAGATTTTTTAAACGTTCACAATCTACAATTGTGATCCTTTCCAGATAGATGAGGTGTCCAAGGGTTATCTCTTTGAGCTCTGAGCATTGACTAATATTCATTAGCACAAGCTTTGCAAGATTAGATATTCCTGATACATTTTTCAAATGTTTACAATCTTCAATTCTGATTATTTCCAAACAGCTGAAATGACCCAGAGTTAGCTCCTCGACTTCTGCACATTGATGAATATTCAACTCCCCAAGCTTTGGAAGATTAGATGTCCCTAACACATTTTTCAAATGTTCACAATCTACAATTGTGATCTTTTCCAGACAGCTGAGATGATCTAGAATTAGCTCATCGATTTCTGCACATTGACTAATATTCAACTCTGCAAGGTTTTGAAGATTAGCAATTGTGATTGTTTCCAGACAGCTGAGATGACTTAGAGTTAGCTCCTCAAGCTCTGAGCATTGACTAATATTCAGTAGCACAAGATTTGCAAGATTAGATATTCCTGATACCATTTTCAAGTGTTTACAATCTAAAACTGTGATCGTTTCTACACAGCTGAGATGACCTAGAATTAGCTCCTGAAGCTCTTCACATTGTTGAATATTCAACTCAACAAGCTTTGGAAGATTAGATGTCCCTGACATATTTTTTTAATGTTTACAATCTACAATTGTGATCCTTTCCAGACAGATGAGATGACCAAGAGTTAGCTCCACGAGCTCTGAACATTGACTAATATTCAATAGCACAAGCTTTGCAAGATTAGATATTCCTGAAACATTTTTCAAATGTTTACAATCTACAATTGTGATCATTTCTAAACAACTGAGATGACCTAGAGTTATCTCCTCAAGCTCTGCGCATTGATGAATGTTCAACTCCACAAGCTTTGCAATATTAGATATTCTTGATATACTTTTCAAATATTTACAATTTGTAATATCAAGACTCTTCAACTGGGATGGCGCCTGGAATTCAAAGATAAATTTGTGTAAAGCTCTCAATGATTAAAAAACAGCTTGGAAAATTTCACCATACCTTTGAAGGAGATTTAGCCTTTTCACTAAGAGGATCCAAATACCTGTAGACGATTCTTCCACAATGTTGTAAATCTACCGCCTTTGATTTTCAAACACTGTAAACTTTGAAGAGGAATCCATGAAGGTATGCTCTTCATTGATTGTTTTGAGGAATTGCCCTCAAGCTCGAGCCATAGTAAGGAAGTTGACGCCTCAGCAGGGTTGTGTGTCTGCTTGATTGATATTTTTATGTTTTTGTATTATTTTAGTCAGAAATGAACCATAGGTTCAAGTTTTGCAACAAAATTGCGCTCCTAGTACAAAAATGCAAAAGTTGTCATGCAACTTTTTGAGCAATTTGACAACTTTTTATTTATTTGTCTAAATGACTTCCCCTACGGATAGATAGTTCAAAAATTAGTTTTAACCGATGGGGAAGGCCTTCATATATCCCTTTCAGGCAGGTGGAAGGTAGATTGATGTAATTTTGTTTTCAAATCAATAAAATAAACCCATTTTCCTGCATATTTTTTGTTACAGAGAGTTGTGCAGACATGTCCAATGCATGATCTGAACACAACCTATCATGTTAGATTCCTAAATTTCTTATCTTTCATGATCTGAACACAACCTATCATGTTAGATTCCTAAATTTCTTATCTTTCATATGCACTTGGTCTGGTGATTAGATCTATTCTCTAACTCAATTTATTGGCATTTTAGTCTCTATTACTCTCGTTTGACTCCATTACCTTGGGTTTTGTTTTGTTTCTTTTTTTATGAGCATATCCACCATGGGGAATTACTGACCTTTGGTGGAATACCTCCTTTTACTATGTCCTTAGAGATTCTACAAGTTATTTTTATGACCATGTAGGGAGATGGGAGAAATAGCAAGCCCTAGGTGTGTATCCTCATGTATGCACCTTTCCTGAACATACACAATAGTGTGTAACTCTCTGAGAATTAAGCACCAAGGGATAAAATCATGGATTTAACATTATTTTTTCACCCTCTAAATGTTCCAATTGGATTTGGAAGGAGAATCCCTCAAGAGTTGGTACTTCCTTCACAAATGGTGGCCTAATTAGCCCTCTGGTCCAGAACAAAATCATTAAAATTTTTGTTTGGTCTCGACTTTCAGACCTTCGTGCTTTGATTCCACCCTTTTCTTCAAAAAGGGTACCGGTATCTATGCTTAGTTTCCTAAGTTATTTGGTACTTGGAAGAGTTAATTCAATTTTTCAGTCCATTTAGGGCTTATATAGTCGGGAAATGGAAGCACCTCCATTGTAGATTGGTTTAGCATTCCAAGTAAGTATTTTGGGGTCAAGTCAAGCACCTTGAATGGGTCTCTAACTTGGATCTAGCTTTTTCCCCTGTTCTGCCCCATTTCCCACTTTTCTCCAGCCTGTTTCTAACACCTTAAACTACAAATTAGGATTTTTGACCTCAAGGTCAAAATTGACCTTTCTGGGTCAAGGTTGACCTCGACCTTGACCTAGGTCAAGGTCGACCTCTAACTTGACCAAGGTCAAAATTGACCTTTTTCTGACCTAAGGTCCAGATTTCAAGTTTCCAGGGTTTTCGGATGTCGGGCTTCAAAAAGAATTAATTCCCTCTTCCGGGTTGGCTGTTTCACTTCGGAGCAACAATTCTTAAATTATATTTAATATAGGTCCTCTTCTAGGGGTATAGGTCTAATTGGAATTTAATTCTCCTATGTAGGCCTCTCTAGAATCTTATGCCCTAGATTCATATATAAGGAAGCTTTCTTCTCTCATTTTCTCTAACCATGATCATCAACTATCAAGGACTTAAGAAGTGAAATCTAAAGGTGAAGAAGCAAGATTCAAAGCAATCCAAATATCCATTGAAGCATTCAAGAACTTCTCAAGAACTCAATTAATCAAGGAGATCCATTGGTAGCCATTGAAGGATTCAAGCTGTATAGAGCCCTCTTATTGAAGATTTCTCCATCCGCATTCCTCCAAGCCTCATCCTATTCAAAGATCTATTCAAGATTGGTGTTGAAGATCTATAAGCAATTGATTTGAGACATCCTACATTCTACATTCTACATCCTACATCCATTTGGTACATACATACTTGTGGATCCACAGATTCAAATCCGTCACAAGGGTTTCCGTACAAGCAAGGTAAATTTGTTCATTTACTTTATTTTACTTATGCAATTTCAATTATATTATAAGGTTAATTCCAAAACTGGGGTTTGACCAAGGCAAACCCCCCCCCCAAAAAAAAACAAACCATTTTTCTTGCAGAGATAGGTTCAGAACAACGAATTGGAGTGCAAATTTGGATACCCTTTTCGACAAACTATCGGGATCCAGAAATAGATTTTATGTCAGAGATTTTTAGGTCAGAATCGGAGATCGATTCTGCCCTAGGTCAAAATCAAAAATTCTGGGTCAATGGTGACATTGACTTGAGTGTCAAAATTGGAGCTGTGTTAGATCAGAAAAGGATTTATGGGTTTTGTCCGTCTCTGCGCTTCTATTCCAGATCTGGTTGCAGATTTTCCAGAAACTCAGTGCAGACCCCCGAAAATAGCATTCTTCAGCTCTGTAACATTTTGAGGTTAGTACTTTTCTCCTATTCATTTCAATTAAAGTTCTTAATCTTTCTAAATCTATAACACATTCTTTGCTATAAGACAGAATCTAAGGTCTTCCTCTTTGCTCTCATTTCCAATAGATTGATTCATTTATGCATTGATCCTTCCTTTGGGGTTAATTAATTTGGATCCTTCCTTTATGTATTTGAGGTTAAAAGGGACATCTTATCTTCCCCACACATTTCAATAAACATTCTAATTTCAAATGTAACAACACAACTTTACCTTACATTAAGGTATCATCACACGATTTCTTATGTTACAGGGCTACAAGCAATTTGGAGGCTTATAAAAGGAACCCTCATCAACAGAATTCCCTAAGGCCTCTCAATAGGTGGGACATGTTTTTCTGGTCCTAAAATTAACCTTGACAAGTTGGTTCAACCCCTATAAGCTATCCTTGTCATTTTTTCCTTTGTGAACCAAGTTTGGTGTGCATCCTTAAGAGATAGCATGAAGCAGTGTGACATCCAGCTTGAACTAGTTGTTGTGCCTTTGTTTCAAGGTGGTGGATGGTAGTTTGAAGATGTTTGGAGGATTTTGAGGGTGCAAGTCTACGTCTCATTGGGTTGGTGTCTTGAAGCCCCTATAGAAGGTTTTGAAGGTCAAATTGTTCTAATTCCTTTCATCTACCCTAGCACTTACATCAAGTGCTATCGGAGCACCTAAGATCCTTAGGTATAAATTTTGTTAACACCATGTCAAGTGATGAATATGGAGGGTTGTCAAAAAGGATGCCCAATGTAGAGATAGTAAATTACTTGAGGGGGCAGAAACAAAAACAAGATGAAAAAAGAAACACAGAGATGCAACTAATGAGGCAAAAGATGGAAAATCTTAGGGAAGAGCTTCGTAAGAAGAGTAGTGGAAACTCTAAAGATGTTGAGGAAGGGAGTGGGGAAGAACCCCTTGATCAGGAAGAAGAAGAATTTCCTGCAGATCAAAGGTTACTAGTGAAGACTCTAAAATCTATGGAGAGGAGAACCATGGATGTCAAGCTTGATTTGCCTACATACGATGGGAAGATGGACCTAGATGCTGCTATGGATTGGGTAGAAGTCCTCACAAGTTTCTTTGATTGTGAAGATATCCCTGAGAATCAAAGGATAAATATTTCCAGGTAAAGGCTAAAGGGTTCTCCACTCACATGGTGGAACTTCACTCAAGATGACAGGGTGAATAATGGAAGGCAACAAGTCACCACTTGGAAGAAGATGGAGAGTATAGTAAGGGAAGCATACATCCCTGAGGACTATGAAGTTCAACTTCATAAGAGGAGAATGAACTTGAGACAAAAAAAGATGAGTGTCTCAACCTACACCGAGGAATTCCAAAGGCTTGTCATGAAATCCAAGATGACAGAGAAAGAATGTGTGAAGCTTGCAAGGTATATGCAAGGCTTGAAGATTTCAATCCAAGATGAACTAAGCCTAACCGAACCTAGCACAGTCCAACACTGCTTTCAATTGGAATTAAAGTTAGAAGACAAGTTTAGAAGTAAACAAGAACAAAGTAATAGGGGCAGAGGCAATAATTACAACAAGAGTTTTAGAGGAAGAGGCCATTGCTGGAATAAGGGATAGTCAAGAAATGACAACAGATTTAAGGAGCAGAACCAAGGAACCAGAGAACAAGCAGAGCCAATTAATATAGGAGGCTTTATAGGTAGAATACCTTTTGGCAGGGGTAGAAGAAGATCTAATGAGACTTTAAGGGTTACAACTGCAACCAATTGGGCCATCATGTAGGAATATGTCCTGAGAAAAGGAACAACAATCAATTAGGGGAAAGAAGAACACAGTTGGTCCAAGAGGAGAAGCAGGAAGTAGAGGTAGAAGAAGGAACAATATTGATGATGAGACAAGCTTTCTTACAAGTTCCCCATGATGACCTTATGGCAAGACATGTTCTCAATTAGTACCAAAACACTTAGTCATCTCAGTGTTGACCAAGCCAGTAGTGCAACCCAAGAAGTTACATTGTAACCCGAGTAGTGGCAGTGTCAACCAAGCAGACAGTGGTAATTAGTATTACTCTAGTGGTCAATATGACCCGAGTACACAGTGTAGCCCGAGTGCTAGAGTTTACTATTTTTCCCGAGTGATAGCATAATGCTCAAGTGCGAGTATATTGCCTGAGTGGACTACTGGACCTGAGTAACAGTTTTGGGCAGACTTAGCTTATATTATTTTATATTAATTTATCTTATGGAAGCCAACTTACAGAAGCATTTCTTTTGGATAAGGTATAAATATAAGGTATTTTGTTTATCCAAAGAAGTGTGTGAATAGATGTGAAGAAGTGTATATACGAATATGAAGTGGCAGATTGATTAAGAGGCTACAGCAGTATAAGGAACAACAAAGACTGATCCATCACATTAAGGTGATTAATTTTATATCATTGGATCTTATTCAACAAATTAGATTTGCATAGAAGATCATCTACTGGTTCATCCTAACATGTGCATCAGAAAAATCCTCTAACAAGGTGGACCTAATAGTCCTTTATAAATCTCCTAACCGAGTTGCATACTTAATTGTATTGTATTAAATCCTTTCACAAGGTGGACCTAACAATCCTTATTGCTCCTAACAGGGCAGGCCATCAGAAGTGGTCAATTATAAGCTTTAACAAGCTAAATTTATACTGCATTAATAAATCTTGTGGGTACAATCCCCACCCCAGTTTTACTTTCTATTTGGAAGGTTTCTGGGTAACCAAATATTGTGTCAAGTGTTGTGGATGTTTTATTTCTTTTCATTTCATGCATGCAATCAAATTAGATAATCTAATAAAGGATTAATGAGATTAAGTTTTATCGGTTCCTGATTCACCCCCCCCCTCTCAGTCACCTAGCCTTATTATATTGCCAACACCCCATACTCAATAACCACCCCGAAGAAATAATTTATTCAGAACAAGGATCAAATGCCAAGGAAAGGTATGTAACTTGTTAATTGACTCTGGTTCAACAGAAAATTTAGTTTCTAAAGAAATGGTACATAAGTTAGGATTATCTAAGACACCCCATCCTTTTCCTTATCATGTCTCTTGGATCACAAAAGGACAACAAACTCTACTGAATGAACAGAATGTGGTAGAATTCTCTCTAGGAGATTTGAAAGACAAAGTCTTGTGTGATGTAGTAGAGATGGATGTTTTCCATCTTCTACTTGGCAGACCATGGCAATATGATATGGATGCCACTTATAGTTGTAGGGAGAATACCTACACCATTGTCAGGGATGGGAAAACATATAGCATGAAGCAACTGCCTGATCCAAAAATAGAGAAAGAACCCATTGTGTTTGTTATTGGGGCGAGGGAAATGGTAAAAACTTTGAAGGAGTCTAAGGAGGAGAGTTATATCCCGGCCGTCATGAAACCTAAAGACAATGAAGAATCTGACAAAACAATGCCCATACCAATAGAGGTCAAAGAACTGTTGAAAAAATACAGTGATGTGGTGACTAATGATTTACCCCCTTCCCTCCCACCCTTAAGAGATATTACTCATCAAATTGACCTAACACCTGGTGCCTCTTTGCCTAACAAAGCACCCTATAAAATGACTCCAGATTAGATTGCTAAAATCTCAAGACAAGTCCAAGAAATGTTGACAAAAGGTCTGGTCCAAAAGAGTCTAAGTCTTTGTGCAGTTCCATTTATCCTAGCACCCCAAAAAGATGGAAAATGGAGACTTTGCATTGATAGAAGATCTATAAACAAGATAACAATCAGATATAGATTCTGTATTCTAAGGATTGAAGACCTACTTGATCAAATTGGAAATGCTTGCTACTTTTATAAAATAGATCTAAATTATGGCTACCACCAAATCAGAATTAGACTAGGGGACGAATGGAAAACTGCATTTAAAACCACTGAAGGCTTATTTGAATGGCTTGTGATGACATTTGGGCTAAGTAATGCCCCAGGTACATTCATGAGGATCGTGAATGAAATTTTCACTGACTTAATTGGAAAATTCATTGTCATTTACCTTGATGATATACTAATTTTTAGTAGCAGCGGGGAAGAACACTTAAATCATTTGGAGCAGGTTATAAAGAGACTTCATGAACACAAGTTGATCATAAATTTGGAGAAATGCACTTTCATGCAGAGGGAGCTTATCTTCTTAGGGGTTTTCATCTATCAAGGAACACTAAAAATGGACCCTAGCAAAGGGGGTCCATTGTCAATTGTCCTACTCCAAGAAATCAAGGTGATGTGAGAAGCTTCCATTGTCTTGCAAAATTTTATAGGAAGTTCATTAAAAACTTCAGTCATGTATGTGCTCCAATTTTAGGCACAATTAAGGGTGGCAAGAAAACAAAGTTTGCTTGGACTAATGAAGCTAGTAATTCTTTTGACTACTTGAAGAATAGAGTGGCCCAATATCCTATCTTGACTTTGCCCGATTTCAAAAGGTATTCACTATTGAAGCAGATGCTAGCAACTTAGCCATTGGTGTTGTCCTAAGTCATAAAGGAAAACCTATAGCTTTCTTCTCTAAAAAATTTAATGATGCTAAGAAAAGGTATTCCACTTATGACCTTGAACTTTATGTAGTAGTGTAGGCTCTCAAGAAATGGAGGCACTACCTTCTACCAAAAGAGTTTGTTGTCTATACTGGCAACCATGCATTAAGTTTCTTAAATTCTCTGAATAAATTGAGTGTCAAGCACATAAAATGGAAGGAGCAATTGCAGGCCTACACATTCACTATAAAACACAAAAAGGGAAAAGCAAAAAAGGTTGTTGATCCCCTTAGTAGAAGGGTCTTGATGTAAGTGCTAGGGTAGATGAAAGGAATCAAAAAAATTTGTCCTTCAAAACCTTCTATAGGGGCTTCAAGACACCAAACCACTGAGACCTAGACTTACACCTTAAAAATGCTCCAAACATATTCAAACTACCATCCACCACCTTGAAACAAAGGCACAACAACTAGTTCAAGATGGATGTCACACTGCTTCATGCTATCTCTTAAGGATGCACACCAAACTTGGTTCACAAAAGGAAAAATGACAAGGCTGGTTTATAGGGGTTGAACCAAATTTTCAAGGTTGATTTTAGGCCCAAAAAAACATGTCCCACCTATTGAGAGACATCAGGGAATTCTGCTGATGAGGGTTCCTTCTATAAGCCTCCAAATTGCTTATAGCCCTAAATGGACTGAAAAACTGACTTAAATCTTCCAAGTCCCAAATAACTTAGGAAACTAAGCATAGATAATGGTACCATTTTTGGAGACAAGGGTAGAATCGAAGCACCAATGTTTGAAAGTCAAGACCAGACATAAATTTTAATGATTTTATTCTTGACCATAGGGCTAATTAGGCTGCCATTTTTGAAGGAAGTACCAAATCTTGAGGGCTTATCCTTCCAAAACCAATTGGAACATTTAGAGGGTGCCAAAAAAATTTCAAATCCATGATTTGAGCCCTTGGTGCTTGGTTCTCAGAGAGTTACACACTACTGTGTATGTTCAGGAAAGGTGCATACATGAGGCCGATATACACCTAGGGCTTGTTGTTTCTCCCATCTCCCTGCATGGTCACAAAAATAACTTGCAGAATATCTAAGGGCATAAATTACAAGGAGGAATTCCACCAAATTTCACTAATTCCCCATGGTGGAGATGCTCATAAACGAAGAAACAAAACAAAACCTTAGGTAATGGAGTCAAACCAGAGTAACAAAGACTAAAATGCCAATAACTTGAGTTAGAGAAAAGATCTAATCAACAGACCAAGTGCATATGAAATCTAAGACATTTCTAAATCCAACATGATATTTTTTTTCTAGATGAGGCACCGTACATGTCTGTACAACTCTCTATAACAACAAATATGCAAGAAAATGGGTTTATTTTATTGATTTGAAAACAAAATTAAATCGATATACCTTCCACCCACCTAAAAGGGATATATGAAGGCCTTCCCATAGGTTAAAAATAATTTTTGAACTATATATCCATTGGGGAAGTCATTTAGACAAATAAACAAAAATTTATCAAATTGCTCAAAAAGTTGCATGACAACTTTTGACAATTTTGACAACTTTTGCATTTTTGCACTAGGAGTGCAATTTTGTTGTAAAACTTGAACCTATGGTTCATTTATGAATAAAAGAGCACAAAAACATAAAAATATCCTAAATCCTAATATTTTGGGATCCTTTGACCATGGTTGACCAAGTGGCTTATAGATGTCAATACTTGGAACCAGGCCTTACAAGTTGGATCAATGGATTGGTAGGATTCCTATTAGGACCTAGACATCCACAAGACCCCCTATGAGTCACAAAGAATATGAATTCTTTATTGAGTTTCATTTGGTTCTCCTACACTAGGTACACTTTGTGATTTAGGCATAAAACTATTTCAAATGAATGATATTTAGGGGATCATTCAACGGTTCACCCCCTGGAGTTGACAACTCATATGCCCCTGAACCATAGTCTATTGTAATTACATAGGGACCAAGCCAATTTTGTTCAAACTTGCCATGTTTCTCACGACAGGGTTGTACCTTCTGATTCTCCCTGAGGACCAAATTGCCCACTTGAAAGTGGCAAGGATATGTTTTCTTATTATAAGTCCTCTTGAGCTTGTTTTGGTATACAACTAGTTGATCATAGGCCTTTTATCTCTTTTCATCTAATAGATCTAGCTGTGTAAGCCACCCCACATGGAAACCTTCATCAGTGACTAGATTCTTGAGTGAAATATGCAAAGATGGAAACTCGACCTCAATTGGTAAGACGGTGTCGACACCATATACAAGGGAATATGGAGTGGTTCCAATAGGAGTATAGATAGAAGTATGGTATGCCCAGAGGGCAGGATGGATTTGGAGGTGCCAATCGAAACCACAATCATTGACAACCTTTTTGAGGATTTTTATTATAGTTTGTTGGTTTTCTCAGCTTGGCCATTACCTTGGGGATAATATGGGCTATTATAGTGGTGGTACATGTGGAAGCATTCACACAAATCATCCATATGTTGATTTTGAAATGGTGTACCATGATCATTGAAAATGGTTGAGGGAATGCCAAAGTGACAAAGGATATGATAGAGAATGAATTTGGATATCAGGACACCAGTAGTGAGAGTTAGCAAAATTGCTTCAACCCACTTGGTGAAGTATTTTGTGGTAGTGATAATATATTTGTGTCCATCTAAAGAGAGGGGGGGGTATCTTACCAACAAGGTCAAAGCCCCAACATGAGAAAGGCCATGGAGGTGCAATGGGTTGTAAGTCTTGTGCTGGAGCATGGACAAGATTTGCATGTTGTCGACATGGTATGCATTTCCTTACAAACTCACATGCATCATGTTCCATAGTAGGCCAATAGTATCCTGCTCTAAGAAGATATTTATCTAAAACCATATCACTCATGTGGGAACCGCAAGTTCCTACGAGAACCTCTTGTAATGCCAGGGTGGCTTCGTTAGTGTCTAAACTTCAAGAGAGTATGTTGTAATAACCTCAATGATATAGGGTGTTGGCAAAAAGGGTATAACAGGATGAACAACGAATAAGGTTTTGTCATTGGGTATGAGTAAGATGGGGCTATATGATACCATCCTTTAAGTGGACATAAATTCCATGCTACCATGGGGGTTGTGGACCAACCAAGATGCATACTATTTCAGAATCAATGATCTCATAAGTGAGTGTGTGGAGTTTCTTGACTAAGAACTCATATTTTGTAGCATCACGTAGGATCTCAAGAAGTGAGCCAACGGTGGCCATAGCATAAGTTGCTTTGTTTAATAACCTAGGAACTTGTATAAACTGTAAAGCCTATAAGTGTTGTTTCATTGTGTCTACCATTTCCTTGTGTGGGAATAACTTATCATCTTTTGTTTGGAACTCATCCATGACTTGTTTTATGATAAGCTGTGAATCTTTGAACACCTGTAACTCTGTGATGTTCCTTTGGATTGTTGTCTTGAGACCAGAAATAAGAGCCTCATATTTTGCAATGTTATTGGTATAGGGGAATCAAAGCTTAAATGCCTTGGGGATGAATTCACCTTGAGGGGTGAAAAAAAGGATTTCGACCCCAGATCCATGAGATGTGTATGAGCCATAAAAATATAATTTCCAAGGAGGTTGTTCTTCAACCATGCAGAGATGTTCGTCAGGAAATTCCATTGTTAGAGGGTATGCATCTACCAAATGTGCCTTGGCCAATTGATCAACAATGACCTATCCCTTAATTTTCTTTTGGTCCACATATTAGATATAAAAATTGCTCAAAAGCATAACCCATTTAGCCATGCAACCTATGAGGGTAGTGCGAGAAAGTAAGTATTTGAGTGGGTCAACTTTGGATATGAGCTTGAATCTATGACTTAGCATATAGTGCCAATTTTTTGAGAGGCAAAAACTACTGCAAGTTATGCTTTTTCCATGGGGGAATAATTAAGTTCATAATCCACGAGGGTACGGCTGATGTAGTAGATGGCCCTTTCTTTCCTGTCACCAACTAGTTGAGCAAGAATTTCCCCAGCACTATTGTAGTAGATGATATGTATAGGATGAGAGGTTTTCTAGGAATGGGCAACATAAGGATTGGTAGATTTTCCATATATTCCTTTATCTTTTCAAAACTCTCTTGACAATGAGGATCCCATTGAAAGGTGGCTTCTTTACAAAGCAGATGAGTGAAGGGTTGACATTTATTGGCAAGATGTGATATAAACCTATGAATAGAATGAAGCTTTCCCTGTAGGCTGTGAAGTTGTTTGAGTGTCCTTAAGGGAGGAATTTCCATTATAGCCTTAACCTTCTTGTGGTCTATCTCTATACCCCACCAGGAAACAATGAAACCCAAGAGTTTACCTGAAGTAACACCGAAGACAAATTTATTTGGATTAAGCCTTAGTTGATATTCTTAAGGAAATTGAATATACATTCAAGGATTCTAAGGTGATGAATTATTGTTTTTGATTTTCCTGGGATGTCATCCACATATTCTTCAAGGATCTTATGAATCATGTCATGGAAGATGACAGTCATGGCCCTCCAGTATGTTTCCCCTACATTCTTTAGACCAAATGGCATGATATTATAGCAGAAGGTACCCCATGGGATTGTGAATGTCATTTTATGTTGATCCTCTTCTGCAAAATGTATTTGATTATAGCTTGAGAAACCATCCATAAGTGATAGCATCTCATGTCCGGCTATAAGGTCCACTAGCATATCTATGTTTGGTAACGGGAAATCATCCTTGGGATAATCTTTGTTAAGGTCTCTGAAATCTATACATATTCTGATATCACCCAAAGGTTTTGATATAGGTACCATATTTGAAATCTACTCTAAGTAATCTATGGCTCAAATGAATTTGGCATCTAACAATTTTTCAAGCTCTGCTTTAACCAACAGTGCCACCTTTGGGTGCATTTTCAGAGTTTCTGCTTGACTGGTTTAGCCTTTGGATCAACTATGAAATAATGGACTACCAGATTGGGATCTAACCCAGGCATATGAGCATAAGACCATGCAAAGTTGATAGATGAATCATTGAGGAGGGAATCAAAGCCTAGTTCCACAACTTCTAGCAGTGAGGCTGTAATATATGTGATTCGTGGATATTCCTATGTTCCTAGGTTGATAGGCTTGGTCTCCTCAATGAGAATAGATGACGTTTCTGGTTGATAATCATGGATCAAAGGAAGAGGAGAGTCTTCATCCTCTGGCGCCTCTAGGAGGTTTTCACCAAATGATACATCCTTTTTCTTTACCTTTTTAGAGGTAATAAGCACCCTAGAGGGGTTTTTACTAGGAGACTCGTGTTGTTCTATTTTATTTTTATTTTTGCAGCTAAGGCTCTCCTCCTCCCCAAAATATGCATGAGGATCCAACTTATAGACATGTGTAGATTCATGCCCCCAATCCTATCTTGGTTTTGCTACTCCCATGAATTCTAGGAGTGCATCCTTTCTTTGAAACATATCAAAATGGACGACAGTTGGTTGATCCTAGTCTATGATTTTGGGATGTATGAGTGGAAGGTCAACAAAATTGATGAAGAGTTGGAAAAGAATGGAGTCTCCTAAAAAGGTTTCATCACTAGATATATCGTCATAGGATCTCTTAACTTCCTCTTCAGGAATGTATTCGACCTCAAAAATTTCACTCTGGACATTTAAAAAGGTGGAGTCAGTCTCCTTGGTGCCCCCAGTTGAGGTTAAGCCAAATTCAAGACCTTGGTTTCTTAGGAAGATGGGAGGCTTAAGAGGAGCCTTCATTCATGTTTCTTCTCGGCCCAAACCACCACCTTAATAATCCCATTTCTCACTAGAAAGTTTGTGGGGTTTGTATATTTTTCCTTGAAGTAGTCAAGGAGTGTGGTGTTAGGAGGTGGAGCCTCATGGTACAACCATTTTTTTATATTTGCATGCATTTCCTCTCCATTTAAGTTCCCACTAGAAGGGAATGTTGAGTTCCCAATTTTCTTGTGCTGGGGAACCTTTTGTTTCATCTTATCTTGATAGGATGGGAGTCCTTGGGTATGAGGGTCAAGGGGTAATGCCCCTACCACAAATGCATTTGATAAGTTGTATTATCCACAACCTTTATTGTTGATATTGATGCTGGAAAGAGTGGATTCAAGTATGGTTTAATAATCATGATAAGAATGGGAAGAGTTGGCCATAAAAGTGCAAATGTCGATTTCAGGATAATGGGTCAAATGGGGGAATGAGGCTTCTAATGCACGACGGTATGTGAAAGGTTGGGGATTGGCATGGATATTTATTTCAGTGCCATCATGGGGGAGCTTAACACACTAATTAAATGTGGAGGGGATGACCAACATGGCATGGATCCCTGGGTGATCGAGGAGGATGTTAAAGGGGAGATCAAGATCAACAACATGTCATACTGCATTTTGCACTGTTGTGCCCACTTGAATGGGCAGTGAAATAGTACCCTCAGAGTTATGCTCTAGGTTATCATATGCTTTGATGGTGATGACTTTTTGTCCTATATCATCCTCATTATACCCCACTTGTGTGATAAACTTTAAAGTACATAGATTTAGGGTCAAACCATTATCTATCATAACTCGCTTAACTGCAAAGGAGTTGACCATGACAATGATGTGAAGTGGAAGATTTTGGTCTTGTGAGAAATGTGGCATGTCAGATGGTCTAAATGATAAGCCACATGACGTTGATAGGTGACCCACAAGGGCTTGGAAGTGTGTATGATCAATGTTATATGGAACATGTGAATCTTGTAAGGCTTTTGTGAGGATCTCCTGATGGATGGGTGATGTGCGAAGAAGGTCTAAGATGGGGATTTGTACAGGTGTTATAAAAGGTTATAATGTGTTGTAGAGGAAGGTGTGGTACAAGCACCAACAATGGATATTCTCCCTCTTCATGTAGTATCCACGCACTAGTTATCTAGACCTTTGACACAGATCATGCCAACAAAAGGTTTGACTTGGGTGACACATACAACAAGGTTGTCATAGTTGATGTAAGCATTGGTGTAGTCTTTACCATCACCTTAGTCACGTTATTTTATATTTCCTTAGATTGGTGGCTTTTGATTAGAGTTAGTTGGGCCTTTTTCTATATTGTGTTTAGGGAACACATTTTGGTAGATTTGCATGTTTTCATATTGTGAAACTTGTGCTGGAGGCTCAACTTTGATATTCTCATGGTCTATGAGGTCCTGAATGTAATGCTTGAGCTTAATGCATTTGATAGTGGTGTAACCTTTGATGCAATGTTAATCACAATACTCACTCTCCTTGTACCAAGCATGTTTAGGAGCAGACTCATCGAAGGGTTGAGTCTGTGGATAAAAAAATAGATTAGCCTTGGCTATTCTATGGAAGGTGACATCTAATGGCTCACCTAATAGGGTGAATGTGCACCTCTGGTTGTTATGGACTCAGGGTTTGGGTTTTCCTTGGGGGATAGAGATAACATTTGTTTGACTAGCCACCGGTTGACATAAATGCAATGATGGTTTTGGGGTTACAATAACAAATTGCACATGCTTCATGTCAGTGGCCCCATCACCTAGTACATTCTTGTTCTTGTTCCAGTAGCATGGATGATCATTACTAGGATTTTCATAATGATTTTGTTTGTAATGTCTGATAGTGCCCTCATCTAAAAGGCCCTTTTCGACATCCGGCCCTTTCTCTCGGATGTCCTTATAGGTATGGATACATTTCATATGCATGTAGTGGGATATTTTGGGATGAAGATTATCAATGAATATTTTTTCCATATGTTTTTCAAGAGGGTTGTATGGTAATCACATTGACAGGTTTTTCCACCTTTGGAGATAATCGGCTAAACTTTCTCCTCCCTTCTATTTTGCATTGCAGAGGTCAAGGAGGGATAGTTCATGTTGTACATTGTGTGCATATTATGACACAAATTTCTTAGACAATTTTGCAAATGTTTTGACTATGTCGTATGGGATTTTGTAAAACATTCTAAAGCAACCCCTCCAAGACTCTTGGGAAAGAGGTGCATAACGAAGTTGTCATTTTAGGAAACCTCTTGAAAATACATGTAGAATTCTTCGACGTGGCTAACCAGATCACTACTCCCCTTGTATTTATCAAATTTGGGAGTCTCAAAGTGCTTGGGAAAGGGGATTGTTGTAATGGATCTGTCAAAAGGATACGGACAAACCTCTTCAAACTTGAAGGTCTTAGCGTATGTTCCTAATCGTATCTATTTGAGTGTGTTCTTCATTTCTTCCCACTCAATATTAACAGGTTGTGGAGTGGGGATGCCTGTCACATTGGATCCTAAAACTTGGTATGGGTCATATAGTGATGGGGGATACATAGGAGCTTGGGAAGGATGTCGGGTTTGATAAGGAGACTGTGCGGTTGGGTAGGCAGAATGCCATGGTTTTTGTGAAGGATGTTGAGCCTGATTTCGGTAGGGAGGTGGCTGAGAATAATTTTGAATTGGATATGTTTGTTAAGGATTGGGTTGTTATTGGTAGAAAGGTGGTTGTTGTTGTTGATGTGATTATGGATAGGCGGGATGGGTGTATATTTTTCCTACATAGTTCAGGTATGTGGCGATGCTACCACCGAAAGGGTAAGTGCCTTGGGTGGTGACCCTAAGGAGGGAGGTACAAGGTACTTTATAGGGGCAGACATAGGATTTGACTGGCATGGAGGTGACAAAACTTGAGAGACGACGGATTAAGTCATTTCCAAGTAGTTTCCAAATGTAGGAGCGACTATGGCTTGTTGCTAAAGTTGAGTGGGATGGGTTGTAAATTGCACAATAGGCTGAGAAGTGGAAGGATTGGTGAAGTGTGATTGCATTTGAACACCCATAACTTGTAATTGTTCTTGTGATAGGTTCCAATCAAATGATGAGGTTGCATGCATAGCCTGAGGGCCCTGTGTTGAAAAGGTGGGTTGTGGACTCAGGACTGCTTAAGAAACAAATGTAGGTTGTTGCGGCTGTATGGGTTGTTGCAGCTTCATGGATGGTGGTAATTGGGAAGTGGGAACACTTTGTAGAAGGGATGATGGTACTATAGTAGCCATAGGAGGTGGAGGTACTAATGGTTGATTCAATGGTCCTGTGGGTGGCTTTCCCATAGTGAATTGTGGGAATGGTTGTTGTAGTGGAGGAATAGATGGTAGTGATGTTTGTGCGGTAACTTTTTGTGTGGCCACTGGTTGCATGACTGTTTGTTGGATGATATTTGGTTGTGCGACTATAGGTTGTATCATAACGAATTGCATGGGCATTTTTTGTGTGTCTTGAGCAGTAGCTTGTTGGGATGGTTGTGACTGAAATTCTTGGGCCAGGTTGATAGGCGGAGCTCCTGTGATTGAAAAGGGATTTTGTGTCACAATGTGCACTATAGGTTGGGTGATATATGAATGGAGTAGTAGAGGCATGGATGTGGCAATTTGGGTGGACCTCTGACTAGGGTCGGCAATCTGCTCTATGAAAAAGTTGAATGTATTGTCTAGGACATGTAGAGGACGTGTAGGGTCGAATCGCATAAGCTCAAGTGGAATGGGGGTGCCTTCACGTATGAGATTAGCAACAATGGTGTGGAGATTTTTGCCTATCATGGCATTGATCGTGGTTGCATGACCTAGTTGATTTAGGAAGGTCTCCATAGTACCAGGAGTAGGGTTTCAAGGTTGGTTAACCAGGACCCCCTGAGGTTGAAACTGGTTGTAGAGATCAAAGGGGACCATGGCATTGTTAGGATCAGGCCATGATCCAGGTGAGGAACTAGTGGGAAGATTAGGATCCATTTCCTTTCTCTTTTTAAAACAAGTTTGTGGTGGCATGAAAGATATGGCCTATTATGTATGGAAGATAGTGGATGCTATGGGAAAAACATACTCAAGGAATGACTATGACTGGGTGATGGTGATAGCTGGATGCAAGATAACAAAGGTGTGCTAATGCTAAAATATTTTTGATGCTTAGATGTGAGCTAAAACACTTAATGGTTTTTGGAGTCGATTGGATAGTAGTCGTAGAATAGACCAATGGCCCTAAGCTACAGGATGATTGAAGGAAACCAAACCTATGGATTGAGGTGATATGACAATGATGAAGGACAAGAAACTTCAGACAAGATTAATCTAAAAGTAAGCTACGAGATGACGTCAAATAAAGATGTAGGTGTGGAAACTCAAGGATATGAGGTCAAGCATAGAAAAGGATTGGACTTGGTTGACAAGGATCTTGGATTTTGAATTGGATAATGTTGAAGGATTTCTAAGCAATGCAATATGGAGGATGTGGAGGATGTGAAACCAACGTAGACTTGAAATGACCACAAGACTCTGCTTAAAAAAGGAGGTAGTTTGTGAACCAAAGGATGATGCTGACAGGATTTGTTTTTTGAAAAGACGTGAATGAGGCAGGTCTGTCAAGGTGTAAAAAGTGTATCTATGGGAATCAAAAACCGATCGAAGAACAAGCACATCTACAAAACAAAAAAAATACAAGGTTTCACAGAGCGTATCTATGGAACGACGGATCTAGGGTTTTATAAAGTATATCTATGGAACTTGGTATGATGACTGATATAAATTTGAACTGACTTTATTTTCATAAAAGATATGTGATACAAGTACAAGAACAATTTTGTAACCAACCACATGTACAACTTAAGGCGAAAAGGGATACTATTTGTTGAATCCCCACTTGGAATAAATTCTAGCTATGCCTATTTAAAGTGGATAACTTAGAAGCTTGGAGGCATGTGATCCTCCTTTGTGCACTCACTTCTTAGGTACACCAAGCTTCAAATTCCAATGGTCATCAATTCCCGAGGAACCATTATCTCTACTATGAATTGCAAAAGTGTGGGGCAACTTAGTCAGTCTATGACCTTCTGTGCTAGCAAATATGGGTTTTTGGAAAGCTACAAAAATTGGTGTCTAGTAAGGGTATTTGTTCAGGTGGCTATACTTAAATAATATTCCTAATTAAGGGGGATCTCCCAGTCCTTTCAAAACAAGGTGTTTTATGTCTTGTAGAGAAGGATTTTAACGCATCACAAGGATACTAAAGGATATTTTCACTGGTATAAAAAACTCACACCCAATCATTGTGACTTTAATCACAACCACATTGTTTATATAGCAGTTTGGAAATACTTGGCATTAGCCATTACCACTTGTGTCATTCCCTCTCACCCGACCTTATAGGCTACTCGGGAGCAGGGCCTCTAGGAAGACAAAATTTGAGCGGTCGCAAACATTTTTCTCTTGCACCAACGACCACGAGGGCTAGTGGGAGATGATAGTGTATGATGTGAGGTTGTGCTCTAACAAAATTTGTGCAAGTGCACCAAAGACTTTAAGCACTTGGTTCTTTTTTCAACTATTTAGGCAATGTTATCTAAATCTAAAACTAAAACAAACTCGCAAAGGGGTTCTTTTGAGCACCAAGTTTAAATGTTTAGTTTGTTTTGTTCAATTTTAAACCAAAAATGAAGTGTGGGATTTGTTTGTTCGATTTTTAGACCCAAATGGAAATGGTTTTCCTAATTTGTTTAATTTTATGAGTCCAATATTGAAATTTTTCGTTTGCCTTATTCAATTTTTAAACCAAAAATGAAGTGTGGGATCTGCTTGTTCAATTTTTAGACCCAAATGGAAATGTTTTGTTTGCCTTGTTCAATTTTATGAGCCCAATATTGAAATGTTTTGTTTTCCTTGCTCAAATTTTAAACAAAAAATGAAGTGTGGGATTTGCTTATTCATCTTGTAGACCCAAATGGAAATGTTTTGTTTGCCTTGTTCAATTTTATGAGCCCAATATTAAAATGTTTTGTTTGTCTTGTTCAATTTTTAAACCAAAAATTAAGTGTGGGATTTTGCTTATTCAATTTTTAAACCCAAATGGAAATGTTTTATTTTCCTTGTTCAATTTTATGAGCCCAAATTGAAATATTTTGTTTTCCTTGTTCAATTTTAACTTTTGTTTATTTTAGAACCCAAAACCAAGTGTGAAATGATGTGAGTACACACAATGTTCTTTTTAAACACCAAAAGTGAAGTGTGAATTGATTTTAATTAAAAATATTATGTGCATTATCGCCAAACTAGGTGGCTAACCCATAGCCCTCCAAAAAATAAAAGAAAAAAGTTAGTAACAGTGCATTCTTGTAGGTTTACAGTGTCTTCCCGCCATGTTTTCTACAAACAATGGTCCTACTGATATAGACCATATTCCCACAAATGGGTAACAAAGAGAAAGTAAAAAGAATATAGAAGGAATATAAAATCTAAGTTTGTGTCCCAAAGATATTCATGGAAGCGTAATAGAGAGAAAGTAGAAAGAAGAAATATATTATTCTTGCCTTTTTCAACTTGCAAAAAAATAAAAGATCTTGCAAAACATAATCAAACAACAAAAATACGTTAGCTTAAAGGGTTAGTTTGCAAGTAAAATAATGAAAAAGAACTCGTGAAGTGGGTCTCACCGGGCGTGACAAAATTTATGAGAGAAAATATGATTAAAGGAATGCAAATATAAATAAAAGCATTCAAAGTACATAATCAAATAAGCATATAAGATTAGACAATAAGGAAAAGCATAAAACCAAAATGATGCAAACCTCCTACACCCAAGAAGCTCTCCTTGATATTTACAAGTGTCCAAGATTTTAGATGTGTTCTCAAAGATATTGCTCAAGCTTCATGATTTGGGATGATTTATGCATTATGATGGTATGGTTTGATGTTTTGGCTCTCAAAATGACATTATAACAATACTTCAAGAGTGAATAATTTGTGAAGGGAAGAGGGTTCCGTTTGTAGGCAAAGAGGAGGGCAAATGAAGGGCTAGAATTTTAAACTTTGTGGATGGCCAAGATGCATTTGAGGGAGAGCACATGGATTGTGCTTCTTCAAACTCATAGCCTTGTGACAAGTGTCCAAGATATTTAGTTGAAGATTGGGATGAAAGAAGCAAAGTGTGACTTTGCTTCCCTAATCTTTATGGTTAGGATTGTGCAAATGATTAGGAAAAGGATTAAGATTAATTAGTGGACAAGTGGGATATTTAAGAAAATGCAAGTGGGTGAGGATATTTTGGGTTAAATTTTGAATTTCTTTTAATTCAAAATAGAGGAGGATTTGGATGAAAGAAGCAAAGTGTTACTGTGCTTCCCTAAATCTTTATTTGGAAAATGCAAGTGGATGGAGATTAAAAGAGGATAAGGTTTAATTAAGTCAAATAGGATATTTTCTTAGTTAAAGTAGAATTAAGGGGTGCAAGTGGGATGAGTAGGAATATGCAAGTGGGTAGGATATTTTAGGTTGAATTTTGAATTTCTTTTAATTTAAAATACAGGAAAGTGGGGTATTTAATTAAATACATAAGTTTATTTAATTAAATAGATTTTGGACAATAGATAAAATAACTTAATTAATTTATCTAGGGAGAAAATGAGGTATTTAATTAAATACACAGGTTTATTTAATTAAATAGATTTTGGACATTAGATAAATTAAATTAATTAATTTATCCAGAGGGATTAGTAAAAGGGAGGAATTAATTAAATAGATAGATTATTTAATTAATAGGGTAACTACAGAGGAATAGGAATTTGACCATTAATTAAATAAAACATAGATGTCTATTTAATTAAATATGATAACGATGTTAGATGAATTAAATAAATAAATTTACCCAAGACTATATAAAATGAGTAATTAATTAAATGAATTAATTACGTTTCAGATTTAGATGTCTATAAATATTATAATATTTTATTATTATTTATTATTATATTATAGTTTATTATAAGCTTATGTTATTTTATTATTTTGTTATATTATGACTAGATTTTATTTTTCAATTGGGAAAAAGAGTGTTTTGCAACTTGCATCGCAAAGGCTCTTTTTCTCCCGAGGAGGCCTTCCTCGCTTGTGGGAGGTCATCCTTATCTTCCCACTATTAAGGGAATTCATTGTGCATTTACAGAGGGCCCTTTATGGGTGATTTGACGCTGGGTAATGACTAATCTTCTCCTACTCAAAAGGCCCAGACAGAGGTTTCTAGGGCTCTCTCATTCAAACAAGTTGTTGCAGGAGAGCCACTAATTCTAGAGGCTGCTAGGTTCATGGTGCAATCATCTCAAGATTTTGATGCCCCAACAAGAGATGAACATAGAGGTAAGGGCCTCTCTACCATGCCCATTGTCATTAATCCTAACTTACAGATGGTCATGGGTATCGATGGAGAAAAATGTAGACTTAAAAATTATGTTGTATTTCTTGCGGCTCAAAATAGCTCTAGAGTTCCTTCCCATGAATACTTGAATGAATGGCTTCATAAAGTTTGTGGAAAAATAGGTTTTAAATTTTCATATTGCTGAATGTTACACAAAGGGATTTTCTTAATTTTCTTTAACAACCCTAAGAACCAGAAAGAGGTGATAAAAAAATAATTCTGGACCATAGGCACATGTTATTTTAGAGTTATTCATTGGTCCCCTAAGGCCATACAAGAAGAAATCCTGGCACTTTCATTCCCTAGAGGACTCACTATGGATATTTCTCTTCCATTTCTATAGAACTTTGTCTTTCCAGTCATGGAACCCATTGTCAATGTTCTTAGAATGGATAAATTTGATACTCTTATGTTGCATATAGATGTTAGGGTCTTAATATATATCAATCTCGACATTGATTTACCTAGTGAGATTAAAATTGACCTTGGGAATGATATGATATATTTTCCTATTATATTTTTAGGTGACATTAACGCACATTTTTTGTGGAGGGAAGGCCATTTAAGGCGGAATCACCCTCTACTTAAAAACAAAATCAGGCAGCCTAACCCTAAGCCCAATATCAAGCCCTCGTTAGCCCATGATGCTCAGTCACCTACTATAGCTAGGACCGAACCTAATTCCCATAAGGAAATGATGCAGCGCCCTGAAGCCTCTATCTCATTGGTCGATAATGCCTCTATTGTTGAAACCCTAGACAATCGCATGAAAACTATTCATAGTAGCAAAGATGCTAATCAAAAGGATGAAAGAAAAGATGCTCCTTCTTAGGAATTGGGTGATCTCCCTGATATTGGGTCTCTAGAATTTGGGCTCGATAAGAAACCTTTTCAACACAAGCCTAGGAGGCTGAATGCACAAGAGTTAGCTCTTGAGAAAATTAGAAGAATCTCTAGTTCTCGGCAGGAAAATAGAAGTAGTCTCAAATCTCGATCGGTGATTGAGGAGGTACCTATATATAATGAGGTTCCAAATGGGGATAAATTCCCCATCACCCCCACCTCCCTGTCCCAGGGGGAGAGAAGTGGATCAAAATGATGGAACTAATAGTCATGAAAGAGCCTCAGAGGTGTCTGGAAACATTGATGGATCTGATGGAACCTCTTTATACCAACCCCTTTCTTTTTAATATGAGATGATGCCCTTGGTGACTTGAAGAAGACCTATGAATCTGATGACTATTTTTTCCAATTATTATATTTTTGATATCCTTGTTGCACCTCCTCCTCCTCCCAAACCTCTCCTATTCTCTATGATTCTCATTGACCCCATAACTCAAAGTTGCCTCCCCTCTAGAAGTGGAGATGATGGAAGTCTTAAAATGGAATTTTTGAGGCATGAACCCCTAGAAGAGGGAGAGATCAAGAACTGGGTCATGGTGCCATACAAAGGTACACAAAGAGAAATGTAGTTTTTTGTATTTGGTACTCACAAGAAGAGTAGGAAGACTAGATCCAAGAAGGCGGTGTTAGAGGAAGTGGTGGTAGAACCTGTGGTGGATGAGGAACATGCTTCTAAAGTCAAGGTCAAGAGGAAGAGGGGTAGACCAAGTAGCTCGGGAGCTTGTAAGAAGGAAGCTAAGATTCCAAAGAAGAAGTTTCCAAGATGCTACAAGAGTTTCTGAACTCCTATGGACACCAATCCCTAACTGCTTATGGATGTTAAATATACATCTTGGAATTTTAGAGGTCTTGAGTCCCTTGGCAAAAAGTACATTATTAAGATATTTCTTAAGATGAATAACAATATTAATCTCCTTATGCTGGAAGAAATAAAGGCAGTTGGATTCTATTTAGACATTAGTTTTAAGTGTATATGGAATGAGGCTAAGTACTTAACCACCTCTCACAACAAAGGGACGGGAGGAGTAGCTATCCTTGTAGGTCAAATGGAGTAAGTTTAGTGTTGGTTGGATTTGTTCACCTTGCAAAAAATTGAGTTTGTTTATTATTATGAGTTAGTGGGTCTCAATTGGTTGGGTTTGTTCACCTTTTAATAGAATGGATTTGTTTAGCAACTGACAAACCCACTAGATCATAACAAGGTAAAGAAAAAAGGAATTTAATTTACATGGTGTAACTACCAACAAGGAGAGAAGAGTATTTACAACAAGCTTGATAGATTTTATGTGCATAAAGACATATTTTGGTTCAAAAGGGATTCCAATGATTCTAGTGTTAGGGTGTTTCCCTACACACTATCAGATCACCATCCCATCAATGTTGACATTTTCCATAAAGATAAACCCCCAATCCCCAAAGGCGATAAAGATGACTTTTCTCTCATCATCAACCTCTTGAAGAATGAGGATGTTGATAGTGTTGTGAATATTATAAGGTTATATAATAAGTGGGGGGTTAAGCATCATAGTGTTATTAATAGATGGGTTTAGAACACCTAAAGTTGGAAGGCCCAGTTTCAAGTGGTTGGTGGTAAAAAAGCTAGAGATGATAGGATAATGGAGACTTATCTACACAACAGTCTAGTCATGGTTGAAGACTCCTTGGAGAACAACCATGTTGATAATGGAACCAAGGAAATTCTAACTCAAGCTAGGGACTCCCTGGAGACTTTGTAAAAATTTAAGGTTTAGGGGGCCAAGACCATAGCTAGACTGAATTGGATCAACCATGGGGATAAGGGATCCAAGTATTTCTTTTTGATCCTTAAACACAAAGAGGCCAAGGAAAGAATAGATTGCCTTTGGGAAGACGGTAAGGATATTTTTATACAAGAAGACATCCTAAAGGCCTTTTCATCCATCTATAATAAACTCTTTAGCTTAGAGGATGTGGGGTTTGGCATGGAGAGGACCAGAGACAAAATCAAAGGTATTATACCCAAGAAAATTAGTAAGGAGGATGTTGAATTTCTGAACAAGCCAATCTTTATAGAAGAAATAAACCAAGCCATCATCTCCCTCGGTAACGATAAATCCCCATGCCCTAATGGGCTTCCAGCAAAGTTCTACAATAATAAAATTAGGTGGTTTGGGGAGGAACTATACCTAGTCTATTATGAAGCTATTGAGAAGAAATCTCTTGGTAGTGAGATCAATAGTGTATTGATTAAATTGATTCCAAAGGAAGGAGACATAATGATAATCAAGAACTAGAGACCTATTACACTCCTAGGTGTCTCCTACAATATACTGTCCAAAAGGTTGGACGAAATACTTTCCCATGTGATCTCCCATCTCAAACCGGTTTTGTTAAGGGTCGATTCAATTTGGAAAACTTTCTCACCTATTAGGAAGACATTAATTGGGCAAGAGACTCTAATTAGAAAGTGTGTATGATTTTATTTAACTATGAAAAATCCTATGATAGTATTGAGTGAGATTTTATATTCATGATGTTAGATAACATCATAAGTTCTTCTGCCGAATGATTTAGACATTGATTAGTGATGCCACGACTTTGGTGGAAGTAAATGGAATCATATCACATTCTTTTGAGCTATACAAATTTATCAGACAGGGTTGTCCTCTTTCCCTATCTCTATTTTTTATTGTTGCAGATGCCTTATACTACTTATTATGAGACAAATTTATCTCTCCTAGGGTTAAAGGTGTAAGGATACCCATTAGTGGTGACTTGACTAACATCCAATTTGCAAATGATATAACCATATTGGTGGAACTAGAAGAAGGAAACGTTAATGAGCTAATGGGTAAATTGGACCTATTCTAGGATGCCTCACATAGCAAGGTATCTCTACCAAAGTCTGTCATGTTAGAGTAAAAAGGTTATTTAACTTAATTAATTTAATCATATTGATTAATTAATTAAGTCGCATTTTTTTCATTTTTCACTTAAGCTAATTTTAGGAAGCTTTAGTTTGCATTTAATAAATCCTTTTTATTTTATGCATGCATTTAATAAATATTTTATTTTAGGCATGCATGCATCTAATAAATCTTTTATTTTATGCATGCATTCTTTAGGGTTTTACTTCAGGATTTTGATCTCCTTTATTAAGGATTGATCTCTTTGTAATTCTCATTATGATTAATTCAATTCTCAATTATTCGTTCATTCTAATTGTTTATACACTTTCTTGTTTCAAGATTTTCTCTTATACGTGACAGGTTATTTTCATGCAAGTGATTATTGGGCTTGTGGGAATTCACCAATTCTTGAATTCCAACATGGTATAAGAGCTCCAGACCTGATGCTTCTTGTTTGTCAATTTTGAGATTTTTCTTAAAGCGATTTTTTGTGCATCTTGGGCCAATTTGGATCTCACAATCATATCCAGAAGGTTCATGAATAGTATGGATCTGGGGTAGCTAAAAAATATGGTCACTTTCACACAAAATATAGGTCACGATTGTGCTCAAAAGAGCCAAAACCCCTAAATCCATATAAAATTTGTCAATTTTGGAGAACATGAAAATCTGAGCACATTTTTTAGGTTGCACGCTTTACGATGCATATTTGTACGAGTGCTGTCATAAATTTTTTTGTGCAGATTTCTTATTAATAAATCTAATATTATGACAAAAATTACATGTTGCAGTAATGCTAACAACAACAGGTTGCGAGCCCAAATTTGACAGCTGTCAACCTGTTATAGTTTGATCTTTTTTGTCATAAAAAGCAATTGTTGGTTTTTTCGCCATAACTTTCTCATACTGTATCCGAATTCTACAAAAAAGGTATTGTCAGAAATTTGATTATGAGATGGAGATTTTTTTGAAGGTGCGGTTTATGATTTTTCATTTTATAGGGTTTTCTGCAGCCAAATTCATAAGTTATTCTTTGCCTTCCCAAGGGCATAACTTGTGCATCCAGGCTCCATTTTTTAAAACACATAGGCATTGGAAAGGTGTTTCTTTTATCTTTCTAGATATGCAGTCAATTTCATCATATTTTTCACTAGGTACACATAAATTAGACATTAGTTCTTTTCTATATTTACACTTTCCATCTTTTAGATTTGTGCTAGGGTTTGTGTTCTTGTATTGTGGGCAGGTATTTTTTTCCTATATTTCACATGGAAGACCCTTCCTCTATTGACCAGCTTACTCTACACAATTATCACACATGGAAGGAACATATAACCTGCCTTCTCTTTTCAAGGGGTTATGGTCCTAATTGGATGAGGTTCAACCTCAATTGACTCACCTGTTTGAGGTCATGCAACATAGGAACATAATGGATGAGGCCATGGGGATGATTTCCCTGAACATTTTAGATAGTCTTTTGTTTCACCTCGAGGGTTTCACTACAACTTGAGACATGTGGACCAAGTTTCATGATCTTTTTGGCACCATTAACAGTTTTGAGCACTTTAAATTGAGGCAGAGTTGACCTCTTTGCCACTTGATTCTTTTCCATCTATTTAGGATTTCTTGATGAAATTAAAATCACTGTGATCATTGTTACAATGTTGTAGTAAGAAGAAAATAGACACTAAGTGTATATATCTGATACTCTCTAAGCTTTGAGATCAATTTTAGATATTTTCTTTTACATTCTACTACACCATGGATGCTTCAGGTCCATAATTTGACATGCCGACCTTTGAGGTATTCTGCGATTGGTTGACATGTGAGAAGTCCAAGCTCAAATAGTTGGATGTTCTTCCATGATCATAGAACCAAGCATTGGTAGCTCAGACATCTTTAGGGAAGCAAGAGCATAAAAATATTTCATAGACCACAGTGACTAGGAAGAATTCTAGTTCTCAACACCCCTATGTCCCACCTTCTCCTAAGGGGGAAAAATTGAAGACAGAAAGACCTAAGTGTGCTTATTTTAAAAAGCCAAATCATGATGAGCCTCATTGTTATGAGAAGAAGATAGATAGATATGCAAAAAATGTTTCAGGTTTGACATCTCTTCTTATGAAGAGAAAAACTGATATTTATTCTTCTTCTACTTCTCACATGTCTTCTTCCTCATCATCATTCCAGATAGATGGACAAGACAAAGGAAAGGGTCATGCATTATGTGCAACCACTAGCCCACACTCTTCTAGATGGCTACTAGATTTAGACACTTCACACCATATGACATCTTCTTGGGATTTATTATCATCTTTTGAGCCTTCTCCCACCCCACACATTTTGAAGGGGAGAAAAACTATTATGACTATATGTGGGAAAGGTTCTATTAACATTAATGACATTTCATTCAATGATATACTATGTGTTCCATCTTTGTTTTAATAACCCTCCCTCTAACCCTTATATGTCTTCGGTAATGTCTTAGGCACCTTTGTGCTTCTTTTGTCAATGTGGGTATGAATCTATCTGAGGTTCTTGTCTAAACCATCCCGATCTAACTGTAACTTAGTGATGACATTAATAAACTTATTGATTCTTTCAGTTACTTCTTGTGGTCATCTCTACTAATACAGGGATGATATTTTTAGGGCCTTGATGTTATGTGGCCACTTGATAGATCTGTATGTTTACAATGGGAGGAACTCCTTATCAATGATTAGTTGATTATGATACTTTTATGCTTATGTCTTAATTGATATCTAAATATATTTAGGATGATTTCAAGCTCTCCTTAATGTTGGGTTCTTTAAATATGTTTGATTTTGATTTACTGTTCACCTATGATTATATGTATGGTTTTGATTTTATATTTAATTATTGATTTTGATTACGAGACTAACCCAAATCATGATGGATTATATTATGGATCTTATCTAACCCTTACTCTTTTTCTTTAATAATGTTAGGTAAAATGGGTTCTTACATACGTGTTTGTATCTATGATATATTTGTATAGCTAGGGGAGAATTTGTAGTGAGGTCCACATGATATCTCGACCCCTGTCATTTCCCTAGTAACATGATACCTAAGACAAGATATGGACATGATTATTACATCTGGTTATTATGGATTCTATATTTTCTTTTATTTATTTAGACTAGATGATGATACACTTTAAGTAAATGCTTGGATAATAAATTCATCTTTATGAAAGTTTGTAAATGATTTAGAATATTATCTATCTTAAGGATTTATTATAACATTCTACTTATATACATGATTATATTGCTAATGATGATAATTTGTTCCATTATTTTCATTATGAGATTATGATTATTTTGGAGCTATTGATTCTAACCTAATCATGCTTTAGTATCAATATTGTCTGATGTGTTTTTAGGATGAGGGGAGGCAATCATAGTCACTTGTATGAGAGATCTACACGATGTCATACTCCCCCTCCTCGTCTACCATTGTTTGTAAATATATTTGTGTATATACTTTTCTCATCTTGGTGATGTAAGATGCAGGTGAAATCACCTAAAATCGGTCTAGTAAACCCATAGCCCCTAATTTAGTTAATTGACCTTAAAAATTCTAAATCAAAGGCATTTAGTGCTAGTCCTTAATTATGTAAGTATTTAATCAAACTTGCTTGCATAATTAAATCAACTTGTTGAATCAAATCCTTAATCAAAGCTTAAAACATTTAATTTTATTGAACTATAGGGTTTAATTAAAATTCCTAACACTTTTAATTAAAAGAACCCCTTCACACATCCTCACACATGTGTGAACACATAAAATTCAAATAAAAGCAATTAATTAAGGAGATAATTACCAAATTTGTCTCATTATCCCCCAAACAAGCACACTGTTGACCAATCAATTATCTTCCACCCAGATCAAGCTCAGATGGATTGAAGGGAAGTGCATCTCAACCGCCCTTTGTGGCTAAATATCGGCCGTCTATTTTGAGGAAATTCCTATAAAAGGGATAGCTCTCCTTGCTCAAAGAGAGGCAAAATTTGAGAAGTAACATCATAATTCTATTTTGATTCTAGGTTTTGATCATGTTTTAGAATAAATTTTCATGGTAGCTTAGTGTTATGAATTTTACTATTAAATGGAATTATAGTTTCATTTATTATTATGTAGTTGTATTTTCCTTAGATTAACTCATATTTAGCATGCGCTTATCTTAGTTTCATTCATGCATATCATCTCCATGCTCTTGAAGGAAAAGTATGCAAGTTCATGCATCATGCCCATCTCTTGAATCTTCCATTTGGAGTTGCCTAGTCACTAATTCCAAATGCCAAACTGGTGAGCATCCATTGAGAATCACACTCACTTCAACTAGGAAGCAATAAGCCGCTTTTGAGGGTAGTTTCATAATGTTAGATTTTGATTTGATTGACCAATAACCCTTGAGCTAATGGTTTATTGAGTGTTTGGTGTTTTCAGGTTGAAGACCACATTTAACACACATTTTTGGCACCCACTGTGGGGCCTGAAATGGTTTTTAGCCCCAATTCTCAATATTTTGACATTTTTCCAAAACTGCGATCATTGTCATATGGTCTTCCATGCTTGCTCGTATGAAAAAATTACTAGACTATAGTTTATCTTTTTAGATCATATGTATTGTCGTACGAGTCTGCATTTAGTTTAAATTATCGTACTAACCTTCTTAAATTGACGTATGTGAGATCATCTTCCTCTATTTTTTCGTATGGTTAGTCCTAAATAGTAATATGAGTTTTGATGCCTTTCTGTTATCTGTTCTCTATCATTTAAAAAATAGAGAGCACTTTTAGGGGTTGATTTGATCTAATTTTTAGCTTCTACTGACATGGTTGTGTTGGTCTTCTGGCTCTCTAATTTGGAAGCTTAACATATTTTTGTAGGACGTCTAATAGAAGGTTCTCTTCTCAAAGTAACACTAAGAACACTCTTTTGCAACTACTAATTCCTTTGTGCTTGTAGGACGTTTGATGAAAAAAGGAATCTTGTTGAGACTACTAAGCTTTTTTGTTTGCAGGTTGTCTAATGTCTCCATCAACCAAATGATTATGCTTTTTTTTTTTAAATGGTTATCTAGGCACCTAGTTTAATTAGGGATTTCTTGTGTGAGCCAAGCTAAACATTAGGGTATTATGCTCTCTTTCCTTTTAGGAAAGATCAGAAACCTAGACATGTTTGACTTGTTTTAAGAAATCAATCTTTTGGGTAAAATTTGCAGTGTTTGATGTGTTTGGGAAAAACAAAGGGAAGTAGGATATTATTCTCTTATCCTCTTTGAGGGAGAATTATAAATCTAGACCTTATCTTTTCTATGCATTTCTTTTCATGCATACCTTTTAGATGGGCCTGTCGATTGAGGTAAAAAGCTCTTGGGAACGACCCACATGAGAATGAGGTGTAAGCCACACCAATCCAACTCATGTTAGTCAAATTTGTTTCTTGGGGTTAAAGCCTCAGAAGTATGGTACCATTTGAGCTTATACTCGGCTCTCGCCTAACACATAGTAGGGCCCTTGGATCTCAATCACATTTAAATGACAACTCATGCTACGGTGTGTTGTGGGTCCACAAAACACACCCCAATTTTTGGTGTTCAGACCATTATTAGTATTCTTTAACCAAAACTGATTATTGTTAGGAGGAGCCCGATTAGTGTTGGAATTATTGTGATTATTAGGAAAATTCTTATTTTCCTTGTAGAGTTTGATTTATCCACTTTTTAATAATACTTCCTCTGTTGTAACCCCATTTTAAATAACATATTCAAAATTGTGTGGACATTGCAATCGTAACCGATAGTTCATTTCCATGGTTAAATTATTCATGAAAATTTCCATCTTTTCCTTTTTCGGCACACTTTGAGGATATCAAGCAAATATCACTCTCCATCTTTGTAAGAAGACCAAGAATGCTTCTCCGTCTCTTTTTTTGGTATTATATAATTTAATCATAGTGACCTCATGTTTGATGTTATACAAATAATGAGTCACAAATTTTGAGGCTAACTCCTCAAATGTTCAAATGCTTGAGGGTAGCTTCAAGAACCATTCCATCTCTAGTCCTCCAAGACTTTTTGGAAATAATATCATTAAATAGATGGTATCGTGCTTAAATTCCAAGATTAATGCACAAATTTCCCTTAAGTGATCTTGTGGATCGAATTCTTCTTCATACTTATCATATTTAGGAAAGACCGCATTTGAAGGGAATGATATCGTAATTAAAGTTTTATCAAAAGGAAATGGGCATATAGCTTCGATTGTGAATGGATTTGGAGCCACCATTTTCTTCATGTTATCCAATTGCATTTGGAAAATTTTGAATTGTATATTCATGATTGCAATTGGATTTTTGTCCTCTTCATTCTTCTTTAAATTAGTCATATTGTAATCATGGGGGAGCTTTACCTTTGCTTGAGCTAGGTGAAAAAAATACTTCTCCCTATCTCTCTCTAAGATTTTCTCCATGATTTTATTCTTCTTGGGCCACTTCATTTATTCTCTCTTCGCTAGCCTCTTCATCTTAATGGTTTCTATTTCTTCCATCATGTATGTTGTTTCCTCCATTGTTAATATCATTACCTCCCTCATTGTTTCCATTGTTATTTGCATCGTTGTTTCCACCATTCTGATTATCATTATGGGAATTTGTGGCTTCATTAACATGATTGATGAGGTCAGGATCAGTAAATCCATAGGGAAATTCCATTGTGATTAGTTATACTTCCTTTTCAATTTCAAGAGGTTGTTGTGAGGAAGAAAGTGTTCCACTTGGAAAGGGTATTTCTTGTCTAAGATAAGTTTTTTCTTCTTGTAAGGTTGCCTTGGTGTAATGAGATCTTTTAAAAATAGGCATTAACATGAAGCAGATATCTTTAAAAAAACCCTTTTGATTAATCCCTTTTGAAATTTTCTTAACACCTTGAACTATATGTGATTTGATCTATCAGTTTCACTGGACAGGAAGTACTCTGAAAAGGGTATCCAAAAATGATCTTAAAACTTTCCAAAAGATATAGGAGATACTCACTGTTTTAGTGTCTCAGTATGTATGCATCAGTACAGAGATGATACGTGCTACTTTAATGTTTGTACGTGCTTACTGTAAAAATATTATGCGCTAATTGACTATTCAGGCTCGTTACTTTATGGTTTACACACGTTAAAATAAGGTTGTATGTGTTACTTCTCTGTTCATAGGCGGTAAAAGTCTATTTATACATGTCACTTGACTGTTTGAATATGTTACAAGATTATTTGTGTGCATTAAAAGATTTCTGGAAAATAGAAGTGTCACTATTTTTTATCACCGTTTGATTGATTTTAAATTTTTTAAAGTGCGATCAGATCTGGATGAATGTTTCATATTTGTAATATAGATCATCGACCACATAACACACAATAATCTTTGGTTTAACCCTTAATTCTAAACCCAAAGTGTATGTTCTTGATCGTTCCCATGGGTTTTGAACAAGAAAGTCTTCCAAGCAGTCTACCTATAGACAAATTTGGCTTGTAAATGTCTCTATAAGGTAGTCAATACTGAATTACTTAGGCATTTTAATTAATTTCCACATGAAAAGATCAAATGAATCATACAAGGGATAGGTAGTTGTGATGCGCAATTTAGGTTATTAACCCTACGAGTCTAGGAATTTGATATTTTTGCCCTCTAAGTTTTTAAACTTAATGAGGTTTTTTTTTTTTTGAAGTGAATGGAATATATTGGCTTAATCTCAATTCTCATTTTGGGTCATTCCCTCTCACCGTCCTCGAAAAGGAAAATCTAAGGAGGCAGGCCAACCAAAGATCTAACATGTTCATTTTAAAGCAAGAAATGAAATGAATAGGTAGGTTTAGGAGTTTGATTCACCCAAAAGGGTAAAGAGCATATCCCTACTACTTTTTCACTTCCAAACAAAATTAACAAGATTTATTCCAACCTCTTAATCTAGGGGATTTGAAGTGTGTATGGATTTTTGATTCACTCAAAGAGTGAATAGAATATACCTATCACTTCTCTTCCACAAACAAGGAGGTTTAAATGTAGTGTTTGTTCATTTCCCAACCTTTCTTACTATTGTCAATTTCAGCATGTTTGGCATTTTGATCAACTTAAAAAGTTGAGAGCATAGGCCAAATGCTTCATTTGACAAACAATAATAGGCTTTTAATTTTCTATATTTTAACTTTTAAATGTCGCAATTTAACCAAATACAAAAGGTGTAAGATCTCACCTTTTTCGAAGCTATCTAGGCTAGGCGCTTTTTTCAATTTTCTTTTTTCAATTTTACACTCACCTAGTGGCAATCGTTCCAGCTCCTTTGCATCCTCTTCTCAAAATATTAGTCCAACAAAACTCAAGAAAAATGAGGATAAAAATTAGATTGAAAGAAATTGCTCATGTTGAAAAATTGAAATACTCACAATTAGATAGGAGCATCAAAAGAGGTATTATCCAGTTCAAAATGAGGCATGTTGAAGAATGCTTGGTACAAATTAGCAATTCTCTAATACCTATGCATACTCTCTTTTTCTAAAAACTCTTGATAACAAGTTTTAGCCAATTTCACCTTATTCCACCTTTTGATTCCTCTTCTTTCTTCCACCTTCATGTATTAGCCTAGTTTATGCACCTTCCTATGGATTGACATCTACAAAACAACAAAAAATTATCATTAGATTTGCTAGTTTTTTATTTTAATCTGCATAATGAAAGATAGTGCTACGTGCTACCTTATGAGCAACTACGCGCTACTTTAAACCTGCTAAGCACTACTTTTCTGTTATTGTGTGCTACTTCTAATTACTAAGCACCATGTAACTGATATAATGTGTTATTTTTCTATTAAATGTGCTAAAAGAAGTATTGTAGGCGTTAGAAAAATCATGAAAAAACATCACTTCTAGATGTACAGGCGTTGAACTTCAGGTAGAAAGAGTTGTTTCACTGACAAATGCATTGAAAGTTATGAACTATAATTGATTGAATGTTTGAAGATGATAAGTTGATGATCATCGAGCTACAAAATTGAATGCAAGACATTAAATCAGTTAATTTATTGTATTGTCATTGATGTCAACTTGATATGGTATGATTATTCATACACATATTGGTCATAACCTTGAAGAACTGAAGAGACAAAGTTTATGTTATCAGTAAAACATAAAATTCAGTATACACCGAGTGACAGTAAACATCGACTGATAGTGCACATCGAAAGATAGTATAAACCAAGCATCATAGTAGCTGAGAAAGTGTTACCGAGCAAGAAATATTTACTGAGCATAACTGAAGTTGTCACTGAGCACAACTGAAGTCAATGACTGAGCTAACTGGAGTTGATAAATGATCATAACTGAAGTTCAAGAATGACAAAACTACTTAGCTGGCAAGAGCTATATTTAGAGGTTGACTGATTGATTTCTTTATTTCTAATGATTAGTTAAACTAAAGCATGGAAGAGATTTAAAGCGTAGTTATCAAGGAGAGATCTACAGAATAAAACTAAAGTAGAGATTTACGAGATAAAGAAAAGAATGTCAAGTTTTATGGATCAAGAAGTGATCTACGAAAAAAACAAGGAGATTAAGTGGCTAATCATGTCTATATAAAGAGACAAGTAATTCATTATGAAGTGAGGAATGTTGAATATAATTCTAGTGAAGATAGAAGTTTTCATGTAGATCTGATCATACAGGTTGAAGAACAGAGCCAAAGAATTCTGCAGACACCGAGCAAAAGAGGATAGAGCATTCACCGAGTAGAACAGAAGAAAGAAAGAGAGAAAAGGAATTGAAGACAATATTGATCAGAGAGGTATTATTGGACTAACAATAGATCTGAAAATCTTCAAATTAAAGTTGTATTATTGAATAGATCATTTATTGTATTAGTTTAACCATTGATTATGAAAATGTCTTAACCGAGTGAGATTTAACATTCCTTAATGTATTGAGATACTCAAGAGTATAAAAAAAAATTCTTGTTGACATCATAGTGAGTGCTAGGTCAAAAGACAAACTGTTAGTTTTAAATCCTCTAATAAGGTCGCACTTAATAGTGTGTTTGTAACCTTTAACATGGTTGGCTCTTCACCAAACTTACTTTAGAAGAGTGAAATTTTTGGGTTACCAGTCCCAAGTGGTTTTTCCCTTAACATGGTTTCCACGTTAAAATCTATGTGTCAAATGTGTATTTATTTCATTGCATTGATATTTTGTTTTACACATTAGTAATATTGGATTGGTCGGTTAACACTAAGTTTATTTACTGCTATTTGGTAAATTCTAGAAAAGATAAACAATATATCTTACCAAGTAGGTTATATTTGTTAAAGTTATTTAAGGCATACATCTTGATGGACTGAAAGATAACTAGAGGATATTATATTTGAGATATAATTTTTGGTTGGATTTTTGGAATTGTTTTAAGGCCATTAATTCACCCCCCTCTCAGTTATTCTAATAGAAAGAAGGTGAGATAGAAGATAGAAGGATATTTGTACGTGTTGTTTGGTCATGTAAAGGCGTCAACATTCACCTCACACGCGTCACTTCACTTGTAAATTGCAAATTATTGCAAACAAAACACACTTAAACACACCAAAAATTCATGAAAATATTAGAAATGAGGCTTAGAACCCCATGGTGAGCACCATTTGTATATATAAGAATATGTTCATGAGATTATTTTTTTATTTATCAATTCAACATTGAAAACAAGATGATTAAACTAATTGAATTGAAACATAAACAAGGAGCATCTCATGGCTCTCTATCTAGAAATGCTTATTGAAAGCTCTCAGCGTAGCATCCATTAGTGACAGTCCTAGTCATGACAAATTGAAGCTTTGAATGATGTGATTATGTCGTATTTATCTCAAATTGTACTAAATGCTTTAATATTGATCACTATTATGAAAAATATATAATGCAAATGCTATGAACTCAATATCAATTGCCTATAGTGATGATGTTTTTCTCATGAATGTGTGTTCTCCCATTTTCTCTCAAAATGGCTTCTATTTAAAGGATTTCCCAAGGGTAGGGGTAGATTTTATTTGATCATGATTAGGGTTGAGTTGAGTCAAGGGTTTCAAATGGTGAGACAAGGTAAATGTTGGTCTCAAAGGTTGGATCAAAGAGACAAAATGAAGGGTCAAGATGCTTCTCATGATGTGTGATGGAGAATTCTTGATCCCTGTGAGCTCAAATCCTTACTCTCATTGGTTGATTCAAATTTTGTCCCAAATTATGGGTGAGAGTAATTAAATTTAATTAATTGATTAATTTGATTTATTTTAGCCATGTGCACCCTTGAATGGGTTGGATTTAACTTGATTTAACTATACAATTAATTTATTAATATCAAATTCATAATTAATTGATCTTTTTTATTTAATTAATCCAATAGCTTTGATAATTCAATTAATTCATGATTTTTCTTGATTTACTCACTTCGCTCTTTTCTTGATTTTGCTTGACCAAATTTGAGTGTTTGCACATTTATAACAATTTTAAAATAATATTGGCCTTCAAATTACTTTGACTGATTTGATAAACAAGTAGTTAAAGGGAAAGTGACTAATTTTATTGGTAGATATAAACATTTGCATACTCAAAATGATCCTGCACTTGATGTTGATGTTCAAATACTTTTAATTTCTAATTTTCAAAAAGAAATTAGAGATAAGTAGTTATTTTCTAATTTCACTTCCTTTAACCATTTGTGTGCAGCTCTTCATAATTATCAACTTCAGGTGAGCCAATTTGAATCATCCACATCAATGTCTCTAGTTGATAAGAATGATGCTTCTAAAAAATAATTCTAAAAGTTTCAAAATCCAAATAAAGGATTCATCAAGATTAACAATAATTATTCAAATCATTTTGATACATAGGTAGCAGGTTCAACATAAGGTATGGTTCCTTTATCATCAATCTTTAAACCTATGGGTAATTTTACTTCACTTTCTGAGTCTTTACATAATATCATGCTTAATTTTGTTAATGATAATTTTCCTCCCTTAAATTTATTGACCCTTCTAAACTATTTCAACCTTTTTATAATCCAAAATCCTTTTTCCAATATCACCATCAAATCGATCACGATACTAAAAATGTTATAGGTTGAAAAATTTATACAAGATCTTATTGATTCCAATACTATAACTATTGAGAGTGTTAATGATAAAGGAAACAAATGCATATCACCCCCTAACATAAACTTTCAAATCTACACTAATCACTTATCTTCTCATTCTACCAATAGTTTTGAGCCTAGAAACCCTACAATGATAAACTTGGATAATGCATGTGACATTCAGCCAACAATGTTTTCAACCTTATTAAGAAACATCAACCTAAACCTAATCTTAAACCTTGCATTATATTTGATTCCAAGGAAATTGTTAAGGAACCTGATGTACCTCTATACATTACCCCAAAGATTAAAGAAGATCTCTCTTAAGGAGTGTTTATCGATCCAGTATGCATAGTGATTGTTATTACTGAATAACATCTATTTGGAAGGAAATTTAATTAAGAAACTCATGGAAAATGTGATTGGATTATTAAGGTGTACGATAATTTTACTTGTCCTACCATAGGTTCTATTACCCTTCCCATTGAATTTGGTAAGAAGTTCTTAGATGTGACCTCCATAATTATCCCTACCTTTGTTCAATTTCAAGTGAAACTAGGACATCCTTGACTTACTTATGTAAAGGTAGAAAATGATGTTGATGGAATAAGAGTGTTTTGATACTCAAATCACTTATCACCTTACATTTAATGTTTAGAGTGGAGGGATAAATAAGATATTCCCTTTTATTCTCAAATGCACAAAGGAAGGATCCAAATTGATCAACCCAA
>MU226323.1:918997-943257 GCA_018584345.1 Thuja plicata
AGGTTTCCCTCTTAAAATGTGTTTTGAAATGAATGTAAATGTGTGATAGATTTAGAATGATTAAGGATTTGAATTGAAATGGATAGGAGAAACACACTAACCTTGAAATATTATAGATCAAAGAATGCTATTTTCTGGGGTCTGTACTCTATTTCTAGAAAATCTGAAGTATGATCCAAAACTAGAACGTAGAGAGGAACAAAACCTAGAAATATTTTTCCATTCTGACATCATCTTTTGAAAAAGGTCAACCTTGATCCATAAATGTCAACCCTGACCCAATAATGTCAACCTTGACCTGCACAGGTTTGACAGAGAATATGTTCGCAGAGCCCGACAAAAATCCAAAAAGGGTATCTAGATCTGAGTCCAAATCTGCAGTCCCAAACCTGTACCTACAAGAAAAATTTGTTTGTTTGTTGGGGGGGAGGGGTTTTTCTTAGTCAAAACCCAATTTAGGAATTAACCTTGAAATCAATAATTGAAATAAGAATGCTAGCAAGTAGTAGAATTGAATCTAATAATGAAGCTATGATATTCAAATAGATATGCAAATGTAATTCAAATGTAGACAAATATGTAGATATGAAAGCATGGACTTTACAAACCATAAAACTCCATGATTTTATGCTTGGAATCCACCTTGAAGAGATGATGAAAGATTCTTGAGGATGCACAAAGGATCTTGAAGGAAGATCACACCATTATGATGGCTAGATCTAGGGCTTGAATGATAAATCTTGAATGCTTGAACCAAATCCCTTGAAAGGATTGAAATCTTGAATCCTTGATCTTCAATGGAAAAATTGAATGCTTGAGAGGAAGACTTGAAAACCTTGAAAGCTTGGAAAAATGTAGAACAATGGATGCTTTAACCTTTTCCCTCTTGACAAAATCTTGGTTAGAGATTTTTGCACTTAGAAGACTTAGAGAAAAATGAGAGGGAAAGGCTTCCTTTTATATGAAATTAGGGCACAATATCCTAAGGAGGAAAACATAGGAGAATTAAATTACCATTAAATAATTTACCCCTAGGAGAGGACCTAAGTTAAATATAATTTAGGAATCACCACTTCGGAACCCAAAACAGCCGACCCGGAAGTGGGAAATAAATTTTTGCAAAGGCCGACATCCAAAAAATGTGGGACCCTAAGATTTGAACCCTGGGTCAAGGTCGAGGTTGATCTTGACCTAGGTGAGGGTCGAGGTTGACCTTGACCTAGGTCAAGGTCAAGGCCGACATAGACCCAATAGGTCAACCCTGACCCTGAGGTCAAAAACCTCAGATCTGCAGTCCAGGATGCCAAAAACTGGATGGAAAGAAGTGGAAAAAGAGGCAGAACAGGGGGAAAGCTAGGTAAAATTAAAGAACCCATTCAAGGTGCTTTATATGACCCCAAACCACCTACTCAGAAGGATAAACTAGTCTACCATGGAAGTGCTTCCATTTTCTGACTATACAACTTATAAAGAGCTATTCCTTCTACTATCCATTACTATTTAAAGTTCCCTCATAATGGAGAAATGATCATAATCAATCATAGTCTCTATAAGCCATTAAAAATTCATGGAAACTTCACCCTTGAATTATTTTTTCCTCAAACACCTCAACCAATAAAACTCCAACAAGACATTATGTTCCTATCCTATCAAAAATTCAAACTTTAAACAATATCAAAATTGAGAAAACCTAAGTATATTCCACCTCCTCATCCTAGACTTGGACTCCTTCCAATGCATTTCATTCCTCCTAGATATGTTTAAGTCCTACCTCCTATATCTTACAAACATCTAACATCTTCCATCTCTCAACCTATTAAGTTTCCTCTCATTCCTTCCCCTAACAAGGAAGAAAAGGAGTCGATGTTGATTGAACTTAAACCTTCCCAAATTTCAATACAAACAAAGAGAAACCATTGTGTTAAAGAAAATAAATAAATAAGTTGTGCTAAGGACCTTGAACTTGATTCCCAAAAAATTTCCTCTCCTAAGACACCCAAATATTCTTTGTTCCCATTTGATCAACCTTTGACTAGCCCAAGGGGGGAAGAAAATCTTAAAAGATAAAATTGTTTAAGAAAGATAAAATTGTTCTTTTTGCATTAAAGATCATATTGTGCCTAATCTAGATGATGATGTGGGTGATAAATTTTTTGATTCAAAAAATGTTAATGCAAATAAATATTGATTCTAATTATTTTTATGATATGTATGAGGTTATTGAAATTAATCATGAACTTTCTTCAATATTTTAAAAATCATTAATGCTAGCTCATAGCGACAAACAAAGTGACTCGTCATTAGAGTATGGTCCTTTTTTGGAACTCATAGTAGCTACATATATCATTATTTTTGTTTCTCCTCTTGCACCTTTTCCACCATCCCTAATTGATGTTAAGCAATATTTTGAGGTAGATGATATGCTTGCTTATCTTCACTTGTGTTTGTTTCTACATAATGTACTTCCATTGTGATGTACTACATGGTATTGTCTTTATATAATGTTGAGATCTCTTTGGAGGACCCTTGTTTCTATGTTGGTCCAAGGAAATAAAGGGAAAACCTATCATGGAATTCTTCTATTTGTATCTCAATTATTCTATATGTCATATCTATGTTATGTTGTACATGTGCTATTACTGGAAATGTGCCTTTATATTATCTATTTAGGGACAATATAAATCATCAACATCTATCTCTATTATTTCTCTACCATGTTGACCTAAAAATACTTGTTTTTTTCATCTTATGTGTTCTTCCATTATGCTCGTATTTCTACTACCTTTTGGGGATAATGTCAACTCATTCAAAATTATACTTGATATACATGATTTATCAAATGTACATACTAATCCCACTTAGTGGATCCCTTATGTGCTCTCTTTTTATCATGTGCTCTATTGCCCTTGATTTGATCCTTCCTTGTGGGCATATCATCATGGAAATATTCTTATATTTTGGATGCATGTATGCTACCTTAAAGCTGTTTCTCTTGATAAGGCGTACACAATTCTTTAACGTGGGAGTGTTACACTTTATGCACATACCACAATCCATTTTTGTAGACATCTTTTATAGGTTACTTAGAAAATTGTGCCTTTCACTTTTTTATATTCTCTTGTCAAATTTCAATACAAAAACTTCTTTGTTTGGTTATCCTTTGCACTAATATTTTTAGGGTGATTTGACTAGCATAACACAACTCACTAGACTATTCCAGTTATCCTTTGCATCAATCTCTCTAAATGATCATAATAAACTTAACCTTACTAGGTCAGCATAGTCATCCCTCCACTATCTATTTCCTTTCATGTGTTGATCCTTTTGTACTATTATTATATTCATAATGTCCTAAGTTACATGGGGGATTGGTGTTCTTTGTCTCTTTAATACCTTGACAAAAAATTCTCAATGTTATGTTCTACTTTACCAAGAGTATGAATACAGGTTCATACTCCCACTAATGTGGGATCTAAACTTAGTGTCATCAATTGTATCCACATACAATTTGTTTATCATCTAGGCCTCCATTTACCATTGCTAGCCTCATATGCTTGATCATACTTGATCCTACTAATTCTAGTTCAAATTTTGGCTTCTTCTCTGTATTATATACCCCAGGTCTTGGCCCATATCAAGAGGACTATATCAACTTTCGATACTTAGAACCAAGACTGGGTCTCTTAGGGCGAATGAGTCCTAGGATTAGGTGGTGTAGGGTGACTTAGTCCTGACAATTGGGGCCCAAATTTAGACCTTCTAACGACTATCTTTTGGGAGTAATAAATTTAATCATGTGCCTATATTCTTTCAAATTCAAAAATTGGGGGAGGTAAAAAATAAAGTTACCCCCCCCACACCCTCATTTTGAGATTAATATACACACACATCAAATAAATTCAAGTACAAGTGCTCAAGATCTCAAGTTATCAAGAGCAAGTGATCAAGCATCCAAGACATTGAAGACAAGGAGTTATTTTTAGATCTATAAAATTCATGATGGAATGTACATTATTGACAATTCCTAAAGTCAACAAAACATATTTATGAGAATTTCAACCCAAAGAAAGCCTATTAAGGTACAAACATGCATTTTTTAGATCTATTCTCTTCTACATAACAAAATGCTTTAATTTTTACTTCAATTTATTTCAATTTCAAGGTTGATTCCTAAACCGTGGTTTGACCTAAGAAAATCCACATCACACCTACAAATTCACTTATTTATGTGTACAAGTGGTAGGTTATATATGCAAATATTTAGGTTCAGATCAAGAATCATAAGACTTAAAAAACCTCATTTTGTAGATCTAAAAAGGTCAATATTATATGTTAGCAATATGTGTTTATTATTATAATTAATGTCAACATGTTGTGTACATTTATGTTAAGCTGATAAAGAGTTGTATGAGTTCAGTGTTGTACCTGATGAAGAGAAGTTCCATATGTATGAGAGACAAGTAGTCAATGTCGTAATTATATTCAACCTATTGTATAACAAGTTTAAATATGTAGTAAAGAGTAAATGAAGTATGATATACATGAAAGAGTATTTGAAGTTTGGTATTATATGATCATACGTTCTTCTAATGTCTAGTGGCGATGATAAGTCACTATGTTTTATATCCAAAAGGTGAAAAGTATGGGAAGATGGTATGTGCATGAAAGAGTATTTTAATTCATTATGGGAAAATGCTCCACATAAGAAGTTGGTGAATTATGGTCTTGATGTTTTCATGTATGGCCTGTGAATGTTGCACTATTATACTTTTCAGGTCCACATAAGTTTAGAGGTTAAAGTCATGTTTTTTGGTTTGGTGACAGTGACGTAGGCTATCAATAATAGTTAGTACAAGTCCATATAATTCTTTGAATTTATGTTTCCAAGCATATTATTTGGTGGAAATTTTTGTAATGTTTGTCTAGTGTTCCAATTTAGATATCTTATGTTGGTCGGCTCCACAAGTGAAGTTATGTTGCTCTAAGTTCACTATTGTTTAATATGTTGGTCTCTAGATAGCTTAGTTAATTTTGGTTATTTTATTTATACATTTGAATATACTTTTAAGGAATAACTAAGAGGTTGATAAATATCTAACCGTAATGTATTGAGATCTTCATTGACTTACAATCTTTGGAGAATTTTTAGATAGATCAGTTAACCTATTCTTATGTGTTACAACATGTTACATTTGGTGTCAGCTTTGTAGGATGTTACACTGCATGTGATTTGATTAAATCATTTGTGGAAGATGTGTTAGGATTTATTTAGATCCCTTTATCTTTGGGGGTGCACCACATTGAGTTTAAGTGTTCATGGTGGCCAACTTTGCATAAATAATGATTATCTCTACTGATGTTTACCTAGTTGTGATTTTGGATGATCAAGTGTATATATATAGATGTGTGGATGGTTGTGTTTAAGTGTATATTGTCAGGGATTGTATTTGGATAAAATGTTAGGTTAGTGTTGAACAATTGGAATACTAAGAGTGGAGGGAAAAGCAGTGTTCCCTAAAACAATATATCATTATACTTTTTTAGATCCACATTAAATTTTCTTATATGCATCATAAGGAAAGATGTAATCAATACAAAAAATAAAATAGAAATATAATCCACAACAACATACTCAAGAAGAAACCATATCTTATCATGGGATCCCATTAGGGAAAAATCACTAAGAGGGTTAACTCTCAATAAAGTACAACTACTTAAAATATATATATATATATATATATATATATATATATATATATATATATATATATATAATTGCTCACTACAAGGTTCACCAGTGAAGGGATCATTTCCTGGAGGGCTCACTACACAAGAGGAATAATTATAAAAAATAAAAAATTATAATTTTATCTAACAAATTCATGAATTTAGTTATCTTGAAGCTCAGTAACAATACTCTACACACTTTATTAGTTCTTCTACACCTCGCATCTTATCTCATTCACAATCTTTGATTATATATCATTGCATCATGTCATGTCTTATCTTTTTAATATCATATCATGGCATATCATAGCTCACCTCATCAAAATAGATATAGCATATATAAAACTCTCTAATAATATTTCTAGTTGGCTTCACACACTTTAACAAAAAATAAAGTCAACTCCAAAATGCTTCATATGTTTTCTCAATAATACTTTATATGTTTTACTCCAATAGATCAGCCAAAACACAAGGAAACTTAATGCCAATTGGAAATACACATTACAAAAAATTCTTAATCTTATGCCATAACTGCATATCAAAATACAAATTCTTTATGATTTTTAGACATTCTTTTGAATTATTCTATACCAAAGGAAACAAGGCAGCTCTCAGGCCAAACTTCTAAACCTTATATATTTTATTTTGTAGATTCATATCATGTGTTGTTTTAAATATATGTAGAACTAATATCCATAAGTATACTATCCAAACCACAAAGCAATATCTATAATAGAAAATAAATGTGGACCAAGCTCAGAAACATAGAATTGTTAGAGCAATCACAACATAAGTCAACAATGAACTTTATCTTCAAGAAACAATATGTTGACATCAATGACAACTTGTAAAGTCTATGCACAAAATTATCCTTCTCATATCACCAAAAAAATCATCAATGGAAAACTCTGACAATCTCCCCCTTTATCATTGATGGAAACATGCCATAATAGTTACTCTCCTTAAAATAATTCTCCAAATACTATTCTCCTTCTAGAACTATTCTCATAGTAGTTACTCTCTTTAAAATATTCTCCTTCCAAAACTATTCTCCCCCTTTTCTATCAAGGACAAAGGGTATCAAAAAAGATACCTTCACATAGCTCCCCCTATCACTGACAATGTTATCCACAAGAAAGATAAAAAAACATAATTACCTTTATTAGGAAGGATCTCTTTGTACTTATCCTCAAGTTAAGGGAGTAGATAATTCCAAGAACTAATAGCAGATAAAATAAATTGTATGTTGACTATTGCACTACATAAGCAAATCAATAGAACCAAACAAGTCATCCAACACACTCAGACTCAATTTCATCTTCTCGGTATCTTCTAGTAGCTGGGTGAAATATTCCATCTTTACTTCAATTATCTCATTAACTAGTCAAAATATTCTAATTAATTCATCTCTTTGTTTCTGCACTAGAGACAATTCCAATTTTAATGTATTAATTTTATGTCTTTTAGCACCATCTTTGCCTTTGAATATATAATATGAATGAGTGTATTTGTTTAGTTCAGACTCAATAGAGTCAATCTTTACTTTGTGATTCTCAATAGTAGTAGGACACCTGAGACAATAATTGTAGATTCAAGAAGAAAACCAACACATCTCCTTTATATATTTTGATTTTTTTATGTGCAATAACACACTTCTTGCTCATAATTCTATGCAGTCCATATTTAAAGTCAACTTGTTCCATTTATGTGCTAGTAGCTGTCATAGTCAAATGTTCATTAAAAAGATCAACCAAAATATATGGGAGAAAATATTAAATAGAACTCGAAACAAGGTTGTTCCAGAGAAAAAAATGATTAATTCTTCTTTAATCCTTTCCTTGTCATAGGATGGTCATGATAACCATACATCTCATATCATTATTAGGCCATCAGGTTTCTCAAGCATCTTCAACACTTTGTCTATTTCAAAAGGATCATCATCAAAGGAACCAAAGTGTTCCTTGGGTTTATCTTCCTATGCAATAACTATCTTCTTTTGTTTGACATCAACCTTTACAGGTTCAACATTATCAATGTTAATTATTTTTTTTCCTTTCTTTTTCACTATCTTTTTCTTCTTTGAAACCAAGGAGGAAACCTCAATAGGATTTATTTTCCTTTTGTTTGTAGAGATGGATGCTTCCAAAGAAATATTTCTTGTATCATCTAGTTTGGTGAGTTCTTCATGTGTACCAAATTTATCTTCAATAAAGTCTACCTAACATTTAAGAAGTTTCTCTAAAAACAACATACGTTCCTTTGCATTGATTTCATATCCAAAACTTGTCAACAATAATTTTTGGGGTATTAGTGCTTCCATGAAACAATTTCCATTATCAACCAAGAAAGTGATATTATCTTTGTATATCTCAACACAATTTTTTAGGATTATAAACCTTGATGCCATCTCCTTTTGGAGATCATTGAAATATCCTTTGTAGGCATTGTCCTTATCTTTCAATCCATCCAAACATATTTTGATCTATTTTCTTACTAGCAAGTCTTCATCCCATATGACATTCTCCTTCGGCGGTAAAAAATTTAAGAAGTAGAATAAAAGGCAAACAACAAGTGATTTGAAACAAAATGCATATCCTTCATTTTTTGTTAGCACTAGATTGTTCAATATTTGTTGTCTCTACAATTCACACAAGTCGTATTCCTTCCTTTCTTTAGACACCTGATAAGAAACATAAACAACAATAGCAAATGTGGAACCTATTAAACATGCCAAATAATTGAGAGGGGGTTGAATTAGTTATTCACAAACATTTATTAAAAATTTACTTAACCAATAAGAACTTTAAATAACTCAGAAACTTATAACAGTTATAAACATGAAAGCACAAAACCATCAACATAATGAACACCAAAATTTATGTGGAGACCCAAACTGGGAAAATCACTGAGAATCTAATTCTCATAAAACTAAACATTGGTTAAGGTGACTCCTATTAGGGCGACTGTTATAAGGGGCTCACCTCCTATTTTCTCATTGTGGGTTGGCTCACTATTGGTCGGTCTTGTTGTCATCACACAAAATATATATTACAAAATGTTTATTGATAAAATGTGAACTAATAGAATTGCATCTAACTATGCACGAAATAGTTCCAGTTGAAAGCACAGTAATCACCGATAAAAGAAATCTGATATAGATCTTCTGCCAGAAACTATCAAACCTCTGTAACACAATATGTAATACCTTCTCTTTGTACCAAAACAATTCCTCTCTTAACTTCCTTTTGCTTACAGACTACCACTAGCTATACACTAAAACAGTCTCGCACTATATCACCTTCAGACATTTTTTTCATATACACACCATACATTTCACCATTGTATCGATGCACTCATACATAATTCCTCAGATACAAAAGATATCTCTATTTATGTACATCTGATAGGGTAATTACATATGTTAGTCAACCCACAAAACATATTGACCACAAACATAACGCAACAAAAAGGACCATGTCTAGCACCACAAAAATTCAACCGATAAATGAGAATTGGTAAATTATGTCCAAAACAAGATATGGTCACCATACCAAAAAATTTTGATGAACTATGAGAATTTATAGGAAGCAGGAACACCTAAAAAAAATCTGTAAGTACAACAATCAACAGAATACTAAAAGAAACTTCAACCATCAAAAATATGTTTATGTACTAAAAGATATATTTTATTTGTAGGAATGCATACACCCAACATCATACACCAAAAAATGTACGTACAAAAAAATTTCTACATGCATAACCGAAAGCTATCACCACACTGACAGCCAACGAGTATCCAACTGACACTGCCAACAACCCACAGATACCACCAAGAGTCTAGTATAGATGTTTTGAAATCAATGACAATAATGCCAACAAAATCTCAATATGTCTAACAAAACCTTCTCTATTCTGAAAATAAATCTTAAAGGTAATACCTGTAACAAAATATCTTACCAGAGAATCAATTATGGTATCAATCGGTAGAGCTCACTGATCTGAAATTAATCCTGTCAAACTTTCAAATTCTTTGTTTCTCACAGATTTCATCATGGGTACTGGTCCATTTGAACATAACCCAATAATGACCTTTAGGGATTCCTTTATAATATGATAAGGTCAATCTAACCAAATGCAATTGCCATGAATGTTTCTTAAGATAATTTTTGCTAGTTCTTCATCAACAATCATAAAAAATTCACTCCATATGTCCAAGCCCATGTGCCCTAATTCAATGATCAATTGTGAACTTTCTCTTGAGAAAAAATATTTCAAATTATTTATCTTTATGTTATCATACTACTCAATTTTTACATCAAAAAACTTGTAGATATCTTCCAAACATACTACCCTAGTTGGTAACAAGAAAAATGCACCAACAGAATCATTCTTAATGGCTCTTTTATGAATTTCTTGAATTCAAGTCGAGGTTCATCTTCACAACTTACAAACTTTCTAGAAGCCATGAAATATAAATTTTTAAATACCTTTTGTTTCATTATAAAAAATATATGCTCAACTTCACACTTCTTCAGGCTACTTAATTCTCAAAATTCTCAGATAACAAAATGAACATTGAAAAATAAGTTATATACCCTATCGCAAAAACTAGGGTTTTGCTACCAAATATGTCACATCACCCAAAAAGCTACTAAAAACCTTCTTATATGCGTGTGCATTCATCTTTTGAAACTTCACAATCTTACACATTATAGTAATTTCTTCCGTAATCTTCATCAAAAGTTTAATTCCATTATTTTTCAATCATATCTTCATGTTGTGAAAACATCAACAATTTCTTTGGTGGGTAAATAAGACCTTCATTGTATCTCCCCCTGCTCCAAACCATTTTGAATAATTTCCAAATGAGATCTATGCACTATAGTTGGGTGCAGTATCATATTTTTCCATTTTGACTCCCTTCTTCCAAATCTTTTTCATTTCATTCCTTATCTCTTCTACATAAATCTTGTCTATAGTTTTATTTCTTCTTACTGGTGTATCCATCTTTGCATTTTTTCTTCTACAAAATTCAGCAATATGTCCAACCTTATTCCAATTATAGCATTTGATATTTCTTTATCTTGTACTTCTTTCATTCCTTCTAGATTTGTATTAATTATCTTTGTGTCCAAAACCAATGCAAGTATGAAAATAACTATGGAAAGATCCATTTCTTCTATTTTGAATAAAGGGGTAAAGATTTATTCAATCAAAATAGAGATACAAAGCAAAGGCCTCAGGCCCCCTAGATAAGAACACAAAAAAGAACCCATCGGTCCCCTCAACAACAAAACTACATATTCATGTCCTCGTACATTAATCTCTCTAAGGTCTCAATATAACGAGAAGGTAAACTATCCCCACCTCCAATATCCCAACCATATACATTCTTGGATGCCCACTTTGCCAAATAGTCAGCCACTCTATTCTACTCTCTGGGGATATGGAAAAAGGAGACAAAATGCAAGGAGCTACACAAACTTAAAATTTGTCTAACCACTGAGGCTAATTAACAAATAACATCATCAAAATTATGTACGTTCATCATAACCACAATAATTTTAGAGTTTGACTCAGATAATTTTCCTCCACCCTAGGGAATATCCTCTCTCAACTCCAATCTTGATAGCAAGATCCTCCATTAGATTATTAGAGTGTTTTCCTTTATAAATAGAGAAGAAAAATATAGAACCACCATAATTGCCTCTACCTATACCTCCAATACCAGCATGTCATAGGTTCCCATGAGAGAACCTATTAGTATTAATCTTCAAGACCCCAGTAGGAGGAGCCATCCACCTCCCATTTCTACAAATCCTCTGCTTAACATTTAGGTTATATTATCAGTAGTACAAACCACTCTACTATTCCCAAAGTTCAAATTCTTAATAATAGCATAATCATCTGGATCAACATTCTCAGACATATCACACTTTGCAGAGATATTTTCCTGAAGCTTGCAAACTATCTTCTTCCATAACTAAAAACTTCCCAATTTGGAGTCACAAAAGACCCTACAATTTCTTTCTAACCATAGCTGCCAAATAATAAAAGCAAGTCCAATAGCCCAAGCCACCTGAAGAAAATATGTCTTCGTTGGAGGTCTTCCCAATCTCTCCTAGAATTCATTTAAGGAGGTATCATGAATACGGGTATGGTGACATGCCTCTCACCACCTGTGCCAGATCTCTCTAGAGAAAGGGCATAGAAAAAAATGGGAGCTACATTCCTCATTGTGAAAACAAATAAAACAAATAGAGGGTCACTGAAAATCCCTCTCACAAATATTCTCCCATGTAAGGAATTTCTTCTGAGCTACCAACCATAAGAAAAAAATTAGATTTGGAGCAAGAATATTTGTTCCATACCTTCTTCCACCAGGGCACATTTGTCAGACCATGCAATTGTTTGTCTAACATAACATAATTGGAATAATGGAATGGTGTGTACTGAGAGGGGAGGGGTGAATCAGTACCCTTAAAATTTTTACCACTTTAACCTTTAGTAATCTTTACTTGTATTACCGACCATATTTCTTTTCTACCTTATGCATGTACTATCAAAACATAAATGTAATTGCATGTAAACATTCATGATTTTAAAGTACACATGACACAAGAATTGGTAACATAGAAAAACCCTGTTAGAAGGTAAAAAATACGATAGGGATGAAACCCACAAAGCTTCACTATCTACATAATGGAAGGTGTCGGTTAAGGCTACAAGTGTGATCACTTCTGATGATCTTACCCTCTATTCTACTTAGTAGCCTTGAATCTAGTTCTTCATAACTGAAATCTTCAGTTTGTGTCCTTCTACATGAAATTCTCTGTCTGATCCATAGATGTCTGTTGCAGATACAATCATCATGTTCTGAATGATTACTACATCTATTTATACAATGTATTGACCTAATTAGGTTTCACGCTTTACAAGAAAAAAATCTATGATCAAAGGTTTACAAATTAACCTTGATCTCCTATTTTGCATGTTTACAATCAGTCAGACTGATTAAAACAATTACATATGCCTTACTTGATCCTCAAGAAATGGTTTTATAGCTAAGCATAAAGCTATATTTAAAACTTAAGTGCTTTATTTGACGTGTATCTCAGATCCGCTATTCTCGGGAATAAAACTCTCTCAGTAGACTAGTTCTCGGGTTGCTCTGTAGAATAGTGCTTGTTTAAATCTATAGACTGTGCTCTCAGGTTACTCTGTGAAATTTTTGTCGGTGATAGTGATATTGGTGTTCACTGATTTTGGTGATCAATGTGCTAAGACATTTTTAGTGACCTCTGCTCTTGTATGTTTTCTGTCACTCGGTGATCATGTAATCGATGGTTCAAAAATTGTTTCCTTGTATATTAATGACAAATTATGATCATCAATCTCCCCCTTTAGCATTAGTATCAAAAAATTATATGTGAAATTAACTGATGTGTTCAGTATATACACCAAGTGTTTACCTTGTAAATGACTCCCCCTATATGCATGCCTCAGTACAGTGTATGTATATGTGTTCCTTTGTAAGGTATATACATTTTCCCCTCTTTTTGCATTTCCCCCTTTGGATTTTCCCCTTTGTGTACATTCATTTTCCCCCTTTTTTGAAAATAATGACAAAGGTGTAGTACTTATAGCTTGTCAAATATGTGGGCATGGGATTTTTGAATATCTTCCATCTGTTTCTCCTATTTCTCCTTGAGATGTTCCAAGGTCATGTTCTCCAAAGTGATTCGGGCGTGCATGTCATATATACTCTCAGTAACTGACATCTTTGGGGTGGCAATCCATGTTTTTGCCGAAGTCATGTGTTGTTGTAGCAATGTGAGATTCAAAAGTAACATAGCTTGAAGCTCAGTTACCTCATCTCTAATTTTTCTTTCATTCCTTTGTATTTCCAGTCTCATCCATTTTGATTCTACAATCTTCTCGTAATGCAATTGGAATGCATTTTCCTCGGTTGTGAGACTTTGTGCACTAGCTTTAAGATCTTCATCTATCTTTGCTATCTTTTCATTACGCTCTTTAGTGAAGCGCTCTAGAGTGCATAACATTTGAACTAAGGTAACCACTTTTGAAATGAGAGAATCCAATGAATTTACAAGTTCAGAAAGTTTTACCTTGTTCTCTGCCACTTCTTGGCTGATTTTCTCGGTGATCTTATATTGGTACTTATCCTTTACTCATTCTTCTATGACCTTCTCGACATCCAAATTCTGATTGGTGATTGCCTTGGTCAGAGCTGAGAGTTGATCAAGTATTGGTGCATTTTGATCAATTTCTATGTCAGGTACTATTGCATTAGTATTTCCTTTTTTATTTCCAATACCTGTGTGTCCTTGTGCTCCTTTTTTAGATTGTCTTGCATTGCCTTTCTTTTACATAGTTCACCATATTTGGTCAAGGACAAGGGATCCAGTGTCCTGGGATCACAGTCGGGTATATCTATAATTTCATCAAGTGTGACCGATTATTTTCTTTTCTTCTTCTTCTTTGAAATAGTGGTGGAGGTAGGGGTACGTAGAACTATAGCAAGCTCCTTTTCTATCTATTTTGATTTGGGTGATTGTGTGGGAGGTGTGGCACCTTTGGTATGCTGCTCAATATTGACTTGTTGGTTGGTAGTAGACGTCTCTGCATCAACCTTGTCTTTATCTGCACCCTTGTCTTCTTCGGTGTTCTTGTTAGTGGCATCACTCGGTTTCTCCTCTCCACTTGCATATTTCTTCTCCTCATTTGTATCCTTTTTCTCCCCATGGTCATCACCTTTATCCTCTGGTATGTTTGCATCAGGATCAAGTGTCTTTTCCTTTTCTTCAGATATGATATTGATAGCTTGTATCAATAATGGCATGTGACCTGGTATAATTGCCTGTGCAACATCCATTGTTTCCTTTTCCTTTGGTTGCTTGGTGACAACACTTACATCTTCATCATTCTTGGGATATTCATCAGAATCAATATTAGTTATATATTTTATGGTGATCTTTGTTGTATCCCCTAATGATTGTAATATTTGAGGTACATCTTCCATGGCCTTAATTTCCTTTGTTGTCAATTCAACTGGATTGATGTCCTTGGTGTCATTGATGAAGATATGTTCTAGGCTCAGTGTGGCCTCCTTCTCTTCATAGTGAAGTGTCTTAGTAAGATCTAGTATCTTCTTGGGGGAATTGAAGATTTCATTCCAAATCTCATTTCTTTCTTTGTCAAGGTCTTCTAACCTACCCTCTAGTACTTTGTATGCTCTCATCTTTGCTGAGAATTTATTTTCTTTCTCCTTCATTATTTCATCAATTTCTTCAACTATTGACTCGGGTGGCATGAGTGTAACTAGGGATCTTCCCTTATCTATTTTTCTGTGTGCAAGGCATATGTCCATCTTGCTGATATTTGTCATTAAGCTCTTATGGAATTTTCTTGTTGAATTGTATTGATACATACTTGTATGCAATAATTGCCTTAATTATGGCTTCTTCTATCTTGTTTTGATCTCCAAGAGACAAGGTTAGTCATTGTCTAATATTGCAATGTGATATGCTCCCGGTGTTGATAATAGACTCTGCAACTTCATCAACTTTTTTAGGAATTTTCATCTTTTCCATTTGGATTTCTTGTTCATTCTCATCTTGTTCAGTGTCATCCTTGTCCTCTTTTCCTCTTATATATTTTATTCTTTGCCTTGGTGTTGATTTCCTTGTTTGAGGCTTCCTTTTCTAATAATTCCTTACTGTACCTTTCTTTACCGGTGGTGTGTCTGCCTCTTTTGTGGTCTTACTCCTGGTTCTTGATGCAGCTGTTACATTTGTAACCTTTGCTTTCTTTTCTGGGGGTGCATCTAATTCAATGGACTCAGAGTTAGTTACCTCTTTATCTTCACTGACGGGTAACTGTCCCTTGGTGACATCATGTTCTGATTCTTCATCATTTATCGATAGTTTATTTTCAAGTTTTTTCACCATTTTTGTCTCCTTTCTGTCGATATTTTTCACTACTAATCCAGTCTTGATTCTATACTTGGATTCCTCATATGTGCCAAATCTTGCCAATGATTTGTCCACTAGTTTATTTAGTAAGGCTTCAATAGCCTCTATAGCCTGATCAATGTTGATCTCATAGTCCAGTGGTGGTAACCTCATTCTCGATAGTGCAAGTTTGATGCGAGTGGTGTTAGTGTCCACCATAAAACGTCTCATCCTTATATTTCTCTACTAGTTGAGTAGGAATTCTCATCCTTTTCTCCACCTTAGTCTTAAATGTGGCAATGTAGTCATCCATTAACAGTGTGAAGTTATCTCCTAATGACTTAATGAATTCACTTATATGTGCAGTAATGGGTCGGTTTGTGTCCCAAGTGACATTACAGATAGAAGGAAAGAAGTTCTGAAGATAGAAGAATATGCACATAAGGAGGGAACTGAACTTACATGTATTAGATCTGGGCAGATCTACTTTTTCTCATATTTTCTTCTAGTTGCTTTAGTAGCAACTCAGATATGTCCAGTTGTAGTCCCTTCTTCACAATTTTATATGCAGTATCAACTTCTCAACATGCTATGTTGTTCATTTTTCTAGCTTGGAATATTTTATATCCAACCACATATGCACCGAATTTCATCTTGGGGTCGGTGATTGAATTAACTTTCAAACCTCTGCCATCACACTTGGCTTTAGTGAGTTTCTCAATTTCTTCTCATTTTGGGTGCTTTAGGGCCTTAGCCTTCTCGGTTATGGGGTAACCTATCACTGCATGGATCACATCCCTTTTGATCATTTTTTATTCACCAAACCACATATTCCTATCATGTACTCGGCTGAGTACTATGTGAATCCACTCGATTTTGAACTCTGTCGGGAACAGTAGGGAATTGGTTAACCCTTTCACCTAAATGTGTTTGTGTTCATCTTTCAGTTGTCTATCCTAGCATAGCTTCTTGTAAGCTTCTTCAATATCTATATTTACAATCTCTGCAACCTTGCAGTGGATATATGTTTGGATGTCTTCAATTAGCAAAACCCTAGGAGGTATACTTGAGAACGCTCCTTGGTCATCAGGTTGAGAAGAAACCTCGGGACATAATTTGTAGTTGGGCTCTTCACATGTAGAGTTCTTAATCAGGTTGATCTTTTTGTCCTTCACATTCTTGATCTTTGCAACTCGCAAGGTAGTTGTCATTATTTGTGAAATATTTAGGGCTTTTTCACAAATGAACTATGAGCTTGGTAAGTCTTGTTACTTACTGGATCTTCCCTTTGGATGGTTGAAATCTGTCGGATTAGCCTTTGAATCTGTTGTGAACCACTCTGCAATCTTGTTGATTTTGGTCGCTCTTCTTCACTCTGATGTTTTCTCATTTTTGCTTGGTGAATGAATGAGCTCTTTGTTTCCCTATTTATATTAATTAACCTCAGTGGTGCATTAAATTATTTAGCTATCACTCGGTCGTTGAAACAAAGACACTCAGGTATCATACTAAAGTCTTCATCCCTGGTGAGAATGCGATGCTTGGGGTAAGTGAAAACTTAGTTTTACTTTTCTCATGTTCCCCGACAGTGCTTAGTATGTAGCAAAGACTTGATTGTCTTTCATGTGTTTACCGATGATGCTCAATTTATATTAGCTACTTGGCTTTTATATGTACACTGATGATGGTCCATGTGTATTGACCGACAAGATTGAATTCACAAAATCATAACAAGTAATACCATAGTGCATCTTCATTCATGCTAATTTGGCATATTATCAACGAATATTAGAACTGATGTAAAATATAGCTTTGTAGAGTGTAGTTCCATACTTCCATACTTACTTGTTTTTCTTAGGTGGGGGTGGTGATATCACCTAATCTATTAGATGAGGTGTCAACAACTATAGTGATCAGTCCAACATTGTCATTGTTTGAAGCTTTCCTCCACATTTGATTTCTCATTCTCCTGATATCTTCAATATTTTTTCCATTTGCAAAAGTGCTTGAATCTATCACTCGGTCTCTGCAGTCCTTGCTTAGGTGACCTAACTTATGACAGTGTAAGAACGCCATTCCAGAGTTAGTCTAGTTCCTTGATCTTTGTATCCATTTCCTCATGAATTTTTCAGCTATGTGTCCATATCTACCACATGCTATGACATTTAACCATGTGTTGTAGTCCTAAACATATGAGTTATTGACTCTTCTCGGTTGATAAGGATTTTCTTGTTCTTTTGGTTTCCATACTTGCTTTTTCTTTTTCCTGTATTCATTAGATGTGCACCCATGCATTTTTCAAGTAGAATAGTATTTTTCCATGTAGGATTCCTTCTCTGGTTTTTCACCTTAGATCTGCATTCATTTTCTTTGTGTCAATGTGTGTTATAGTTATAACATTTACCTATGAATGTAGAAGTGGATTTAGGAATACCTTTAGCTTTTCTCCTGCAAACATTTGATGTGTGGCCTGGTTTTCCACAATGATTGTATGAATGCTTCTTTTTTCTTGGATTTGTGTACACATCTTTTTTATCATCTTAGTTTGATGATTCTCCATGTTCGGTATACCCTAAATCGATATTGTTGTTGAATCTTCTTTGTCCATTGAGAAATTCATCCATTATTTTTATGTTGTCTTAAGCTTTCTTGATCATATCATTATGTTGTTGTTGAATCCTTGCTTCATGCTTTAGTTTTTCATTCCCTTCTCTTAGTTCACCAATAGCTTCCAATTTCCCATTAAGTTCTATGTTCACATGGTTGGCCTCATGACTCTTAAGAACTATTTGATTGGTTATTTCAATGTGATGTTCAGTAAGTTTCTATATTTTAGATTCTTTCTCTTGCAGCTTCTTAGTGATCTTCCTCATGTCATCAATAGCTAATATTATTTCTTGTTTAGCTTGTCTTGCATTATTCATTACATCAATAATTCTTACCATTTGTGTCTCTTGACCTATTTGTAGTACCTTCACTTGTTCAGTCAGATGTTGATTGATTTCATTCAAACTTGTAATGCTTCCTTCAGATGTGTCACATGTATTACCAAATGCAGATCCTGATAACTCAAATAAATCAGGTATATCTTCTTCATGATAGTCTATTTCATTGTAGCAAGATGCCATAACTTTTATTTCATCCAATAATTCTTTCATCTTGTTTCTTTCTTCTTTGTATTGCTCAAAGAAAAATTGTATCTCCAACTTCTGATTTTCAATATTCTTATCAAGCTTATACCTTTCCATTGTATGATCTTTTCTCTCAAGTGATTAAACTTTTCCAAATAAGAGATCTAGCTCTGATACTAATTGTTAGAATGATGGAATGGTGTGTACTGGGAGGGGAGGGGTGAATCAGTACCCTTAAATTTTTTATCACTTTAACCTTTAGTAATCTTTACTTGCATTACCGACATATTTCTTTTCTACCTTATGCATGTAATATCAAAACATAAATGTAATTGCATGTAAACATTCATAGAAACATTCATGAATTTTAAGTACACATGACACAAGAATTGGTAATGTAGAAAACCCCTATGAGAAGGTAAAAACTGTGGTGGGGATGAAACCCACAAAGCTTCACTATTTGTAGGATGGAAGGTGACGGTTAAGGCTACAAGTGTGATCACTTCTGATGATCTTACCCTCAGTTCTGCTTGGTAGCCTTGAATCTAGTTCTTCATAACTTAATTCTTCCTTTTGTGTCCTTCTGCATAAAACTATCTATCTAATCCGTAGATGTCTGTTGCGGCTACAATCATCATGTTCTGATTGATTACTACATCTATTTATACAATGTATTGACCTAATTAGGTTTCATGCTTTACAATAAAAACTATATGATCAAAGGTTTACAACTCGAACATGATCTCCTAGTTTGCATTTTTACAATCAGTTAGACTGATTAAAACAATTACATATGATTTACTTAATCCTCAAAAAATGGTTTTATAGCTAAACATAAAGCTATATTTAAAACTTAAGTGCTTTATCTAATGTGTATCTCATATCCACTATTCTTGAGAATAAAATAGTTTCTTGGTAGACTGGTGCTCAGGTTTATCTATAGTCTGGTGCTCAATTAACTCTGTAGACTATGCTCTCGGGTTACTCTATGAAGTGTATGTCGGTGATAGTGCTATCGGTGTTCACTTATTTTAGTGATCAATGTGCTAAGAAATTTTTGGTGACCTCTACACTTGTCTGTTTTGGTGACCTCTGCTCTTGTCTATTTGCTGTCACTCAGTGATTATGTAACCGAAAATTCAAAAACTATTTCCTTGTATACTAATGAAAAATTATGATCATCAAACATAACCTTCAACAACAGTGAATTTACCTTTTAGGGTGGGACCCCAAACCAGAATGTCTCTCTCGTTAAGAGAACTACATAACCTTCCCTCCAATATTTTAGCCAGTTCAATCTTATCCTTAGCAGAGCCCCCTAGGGGCCACTCTTTTAGATCCTTCCAACATGTCACCCCACCTAACCTGTTCGGCTAACCATTTTAAAATTCCCCACCTTAACCCACCCATCCTTGGTAAAAATATTGTAAAGGGATTGAAGCTGGGGAAAGATAGAAATAATAGGAGGGTGACCATCCCAAGAGTCTTACTAAAAAAGAGTTTCATAGCCTCTATTACATATCCAAAGAAGGTCATCCTTAATAAAATGAGCTCCCTTTTAAAGAGTGACCCAGGTACAAGGTCCCTTTCCCATCAAACCAATACTTTGAACACTAAGGAAATCAACACCTAGAAGGTACTTGTAGGTTAGAATCCCTACCCAGTCCTATTCCTAACTATTGCATGACCTCCAATACAACTTGGTTTCCAAGGCCTTGCCAACCAGAGCAATAGACTAAAGACCAAGGCTTCCTGCATACTTTGGTCTACAAATAGAATCTCATTTTAATAAAATCCACTTAGAAGAAAGGAGACTACCAGACCATAGAAATTATCAAGAAAGATCAAATCAAATTATCTCCAAAATTTGGAGGGGCTAACTTGCACAAAATACATATATATGGGGAAAGCCAACACCATAGTCTCCATGAGAATCACTCTCCCAGCAAAAGACAGCCACCTGTAAGTCTAATGACTAACCTTACTTCAAATATTTTCCAAAATTCCATGCCAAAAATCTCTACACTGAGGTCCCAATGCCAAAGGAATGTCAAGGTACATCAAGGGAAGAGAACTAATCTAAAACCTGAGGATGCTGGAAATCCTACTCTAAATAAGTTGAGGAGTATTATAAAATCGATTAAAGATTTATCTTCATTAATTCTCTGACTAGATGCTTTCAAATAAATGTCCAAGGATCTCCTAAAATTCACTGCCTCATTTATTTTGGCCATGCCCATCAACCCAGTGTCATCCACAAACTAAAGATGAGAATATGGAGGAAGAGCATTATTCTAACTCTAGCCCTAAATAAGACCCTGCCTCATCTTCTATTTAATAAATCTTCCAAGTACCTCCACCATGATAATGAATATATAGGGGGATAAAGGCTCCCCTTGTCAAATTCCTCGAGAGGCACTAAAAAACTCAGAGGGTTATCCATTAATAAGAACTAAAAAAGAGGTAGAAGTCACACAACTAAAAACCCAATTCACCCACTCCTATCCAAAGCCAAAGGCCAAGAGAATTTTTTGTAAGAAATCCCAACTCGCCTGATCATAAACTTTAGCCATGTCAAGTTTAATAAACATACATTTCTCCTTAGAGGTTTCCATAGAATGAATAGTCTCCATGGCTATCACAACACTATCCAAAATCTATCTTCCACCAACAAAACCACCTTTTTCATCAGAGATCAAAGCACAAAGGAATGGCTTGAGTATTTCAACAATCAATTTAGTGATAATCTTGTAGATCACATTACATAATGCAATAGGTCTAAATTGATCCAAAAAATTAGCCCCTTCCTTCTTAGGAATGAAAGCCAAGAAAGTAGATTTCATAGACTTTAGCATTTGTTTATTCAAATGAGATTCTTGAACCACTTCTAGAAGATCAAATTTTATAATCTACCAAAATTCCAAAAAGAATTCGATTGGAAACCCATCTAGACTAGGAGCCTTACCTTTTTTTGTATGAAACACAACTTCCTCCAATTTAGGCAACAAGATGGGCCGCAAGAGGGAATCATTCATCTTAGTGGAGACCAAAGGGGGAATATAATTTAAAATTTCCTTCTCCTCTTTCATATCTACAGGAGCATCCTTAGTGAAATTTTTTTAGAAATAACTGACAGTTTCCCTACAAATTTCTTCACTAGAAGATTGTTGAGCCCCTTTCGAAGATATGATAGAAGTAATAGAACTACCATACCTCCTAGACTTAACATAGTTATGAAAAAATTTGTGTTTATATACCCTTTCTATACCCAATCAACTTGATATTTATGCTTCCAGAAAATCTCCTCACGCAAATCCAACTCTTCTAAATCCTTAAGATCTATGGACTCAGCTTTACTAAGATCATAAGTCATCCCTTGATCATGAATCTGACTTGTGAAATCATCCCACTTAGACTGAGCTGCTACCTTTTGCGCATGCAGGTTCCCAAAAAATTATTTATTCCATGTATTTCACATGTTGTAACCTCTTTCCAAAAGTATACATAGCACTACCATGGGTGGGCATCCCTTCAAACCACCAGTCAACCATAAGATCATGTAGATACTAATCATGCAACCGCATCAATTGAAATTTGGAACAATGATTTTTGGAGATTCTATATGAGATATCAAAGAGCTTGATAGGATAATGATCAATTCCCCTTCAATCAAGAATTTGAAAGTTTGTAGACCACTTATCATTCACCCGGTAGTAGGAGACTAGAAATCTATCAAGCCTTTCTCAATTATCCTCAATGCCACTTCTCCTATTATTCCATATGAATATGTCATTAATTGGCTTCAAAAAATAAGGTTCAAGAGGCCCATATTATCTCCGAGAAAATTTAAAGAAGGATCCAACATGACTAACCTACCTTTTTTCATCCAAACTAGTAAAAACATTAAAATCACAAACCATAATGCAAGGGAGAAAAGGATCCAGGGACCAGACAATATTGATGTGATACAATAGATGGGACTTACCTGAGAGATCAATAAGAGCATAAAAATTAGAGAAAAAGCATCGTTCTCTTGTCTCAAATCTAGATGCCACCATAGAAATGGAAGAATGTATAGAAATCTACCACAAGGGTGTAGCCTTCTTCGGGTTCCAAAATAAAGAAATCCCTCTTGAACTACCATGGGAACCCACTCCTTTCCAATTGTTATGGGGTCAAACACGAGGAGCACAGTTGACCAAACCATCCACTGTTAGCTTGGTTTCCTAAATGAAGACTATATTGAGAGACTTAAATTAAATTATTTTGTGAACAACCTTTTTTATATAGATGTTATTCAACCCCCTTACATTCCATGATAAAATAATCATTTATGGGGTTGGGAGAAGTAGGAATCAATGGGCTTCATAGACCCCAACTCAACCAATGTATCACCAATAGTATTGACCTTTTCCTGATTAGACTTCCATCCACTCCTTGAAGGTTTTTCTAAAGGCCCCTTTTTAAGGGGCTTCTATTGTAAGCCTAAGGAAGGAGAATATGTTTTACCCTTCACATAAGCTAAGGCCACCTTAGCGGGAGGAGAAAAATACATTACCACTGCACCCTCTAGAACCAGTGGCCCACTAAGATTATTGATATCTTTAACTTGAGAAGGAAAACCAGTAACCATTTTGATGAGGCCAAATTATTACCTTTATTTTGTATAATTTTAAATACTCTGTTCTAATTTCTGTCAAGACATTTGTGAACCTAGCCAGTTAAAACTTGTGATAAAGTCCAGTTAGAACTGATAAACCATGGGTAGATATTTGTGATATATTTTGCCAATATTATACATATAGTGTAGTATTTCATATAACCATCAGAATATATGTTCTAATATCTGGATTTAATTTGATTAAGATTGTTGCATGAATATTTCTGCATCACAACTAACTTGTCAGGGAAGGAAGTGACTGGAGAGTGGTCGACAACATTCAAGGAAGACTGTTGAGGACTAGCTACGGCAGAGTGATCATCACAGCACCAGGAGACCCGGCTGCTACAATGGAGGAGCCACTATTCCAGGATGTGGGGATGTAGTACTGCTATATTCCCTCTACACTTTATTATGTTGAACTGATCGCCCAAGCTTTATTAACCACACCGCGGGCCGTTGCGTTTCCATCTTCTTCTTCGACATGTTTTAAGCAAGATAGCTTCTTTTCTATTTTGTAATAAGTATTCGATCCTCTATTTATAGGGATTGGACCGATAGTTTGTAGTTAGAAAAAAGTTAGGAAAAAGAGAAAGTTTTTGGAAGAAAACTGTTATATTTTACAACAAGTTATTTTAAGTTTCATGTATTGTTCTTATGTAATGCATTTTTGAAATACAATGAAGTGATTCTTGGTTTACATTCTGTGTTAGTAGATTAGCAGAAACCAACCAAGGGGGCCCACTTGGGAGGTGGAATAGATTAGAG
>MU226323.1:943307-984190 GCA_018584345.1 Thuja plicata
ATTTTTGAAATACAATGAAGTGATTCTTGGTTTACATTCTGTGTTAGTAGATTAGCAGAAACCAACCAAGGGGGCCCACTTGGGAGGTGGAATAGATTAGAGTAGAGTAGATTTATTTCCAGCATTTCTAGTATTTCCAGTATTTTAGATAGAAGTTACAGTTTCTTCCTGCACATTGTGCTTTGTGAATGTTCCTGCAGCATCTGCAAGAATAGTTAAAATGGATGTTCTGGGTTGAAAGTATAGGTTTAAGAAGAGGTTGCAGTTTCTAGCATTCATTTCAGTAAGAAGATAAGTGTATTCTTTCCTACAGCACTAGTGTAGGTTTCTTTTATGCATTTCTTACCTTCCTACAGCATAAGCATAATGACTCTTTAAGGAACCTAGTGCACATACCGTGCCGACCATTTCAACTATACGTCCCTGGGTTGACAAGTTAAATGCACCTCATAGTGGGAGAAGTAGTCCTTAGATTGAATAAAATATTCCTAAGAAAGGCCTTGAGCATGATTATTCCACACCTATTGTGAGGCAGTTCATTTTCGGCGCTGCTGCTGGGGATGGTGTCAAGCTAGGAATATTTTTGAGTCATTTGTCATTCCTAGTTAGTTTTTAGATTTGTATTCCTAAAACTTTCTTCACAAGCGTGAATAATTCAATTGCATGCATCGAAGAGAAAGGAGACAAGATGAATGTGGCAGATTTCTCCTAGCAGAGTCTGCTAATTTGAGCGAGGAAGTTGAAGAAGTTGAGTTACCCTTTGAAGACGCAAGTCTCAACTTTCCTGTAGCATCTTCCTCCAGAGCAGAACCATTTGATATAAGCAGTCTTCGGGATTTTGCTGAAATCTTGGTCAGCTTTCTAGATAATTCTGGCTCAAATCCACCTGTTGTTAACAATCCCGTAGCTAATGCTCCTTTCCAGTAGCAACCACATAATCAAATACCCCCAGTAATGGCACACCCTACTTTCCCATTTCCTCTCCCGAGCCTTATAAACAATGCTAATCTCAAAAACACACCTACAACTACTCTTCCAAAGTTTTATGGTCTTATAACTAAGGATCCTGACACTTTCTTGTTTGAGTTCAACATACTCTGTCGAAGCTTTGACTATAATAATGATGCCCATAAGCTCAAGTTGTTTCCTGCAACACTGAAAGAGTCAGCCTTACGATGGTTCATGGGCTTAGGAGCTAATGTAACAGGTACCTGGGATGAGATGTAGACATTGTTTCTACAGAAATACAAAGATTATTGCAAGGGGAGTGACCCAAAAGGAGATGATATCTTTAGGATGTCTCAAAAGGAGGATGAAAAATTGGAGGACTATGTTTCACATTTCTTGTACACAATGCAAAAGAACCCCCAGCATGTACTGGCAGAGGATTCACAAAAACTAGTCTTCTTAAGAGGGGTAAACGACAATTGTTTGGAAGCATTAGCTTGATGGATGATGGAGACATATCCCAATCTTCTTGGGATGACCTCAAGAAAATATATCTCAACTACTCAAGGTCAACTGTGAAGAAAGGCAGAGGATACCAGCCCACAGTCATAAAGGGGATTAGTTCAGGCGTTTTAAAGCTGGATATATCTAATTTGCTCATGGATTTCAAGAAAGACATCATAAATGATGTAGCTACACATCTTGACACCATGACTGCCAAGAAGAAGCATGCAGAGGATGAATCACAATTGGCTGAATACTGTCCACACTTCCACAAACAAAAGAAAGACTGCGGATGTAAGCTGGTAGCAAACCTGGAAAATCAACATTTTCCAACTGACTACATGAAGATAGATGGAGACAACGATCAAGTGTTCTTCATTGCTCAACATCGACCATGGGCTTCACGATAAGGTATGCCACCAGATCCTCTACAATTTTCAAATTCTAACAATAATCAATGGAAAAACCAAAGTTATCAAAACACTTCTCAGTACTCTCAACCCCAGTGGCCTAACCAACAAAATAACTAGTGGAAAAATAACCAGTGGCCTAATCAGAAAAACTAGTGGCCTAATCAGCAGAATCAATGGCAACCACTGCAAGGAAATTGGCAGCAAACTAATCAATGGAGGGGGCCTCCACAGTGGCCTAACCAAAATTTTGGTTGTCCACAATTACCACCTCCAGTGCAACCACCTACAACAATGCCACCTCCTGTAGCAACTAATGCTAATCTAAAGCCAACCCAATTTCCTGCTCAACCTCAGCCAAATCCAAACAACAAACAATAGCAACAACAAAAATACACTACCGACACTCAGTAGTTCCCTACTTATTCACTAGAGATAGCTAATATCCATTTGAGGTGTGGTACTACTCTGCCTACACCTGAATATCCTATTATCATGGAAGTTGTAGACACTCCTACAACACTACTTCCAGAAGCCACACTGCCAAATACCAGCCAGCCAACTGATATACCCAGCAGAACTACTGTCCACACTCTAATAAATCTACCCTTTCCACATAGGCTAAAAAAGGAAAAATCTATATCCCAAGAGGAAGAAATGTTTGATATTATTGAGCATCTAAAAATATGAACATCCAAATCCCTCTGTTCCAAGCTATCAAAGATATACCTCTTTATGGAAGGCTATTAAGGAAGCATTCCTTAAGAAGCCAGGACGGAAGAAGAAAGACCCTCAAACAGTCCATGTTGTAGGGAAATTAGCAGATGTCATGTTAGGCAAGGTGGTAACACCAAAGTATTTAGATCCTGGCAGCCCAGTATTCAACCTAATAATAAATGGACAGACTGTGAAAAATGCTTTAGTTGATTTGGGAGCAGCAATAAATGTGATGATTAAGGATACAATGCATAGGCTAAGCATAGAAGGCTTAAGAACAACACCCACAGTGTTACAACTTGTTGATAGTTCAACTGTTACTCCAAATGGTCTCATAGAGGATGTGGTAGTTACCTTAGATTCATGGGAGTATCCTGCTGATTTTCTTATCCTATCCCCTAAAGTAAACTTTGCTGGCTATCCTGTAATCTTGGGAAGACCCTGGCTAGCCACCACTGATGCCAAAATTAATTGTAGATCAGGCAGTATGACAATTTCAAATGGTCAAGCCATAAGGAAGCTAGCCTTATATCCACCTGCCCAACCCTAGCCAGACTTGGGAGAACCTATTTGGCCAGACTTAGGGGATGAAGAGGAAGAGATGAATTCAGTAGCCCAGCTCATGATATTACATAGACAATATTTTCTAAAGATGGAAGAGGAAGATGATGTGATACAAAACATTCTTACCAATGAATGTGTTGTGGCTAAAGATGTTTTAGAGAGTTATGTTTTACAGCTATGTACCTATGAGGACTGTGTGTTTCCAGCAACCCCTGAGATAATTGATCAATTACTAACAAGTGAAATAGATAGAAGTCCAGTGCCCAAAGTTTTAATGGTAGAGCTAACAACAACAATGGAACTCTCCCCTGGTCGTAACCTCCATGTAAACAACAAGTTGTCCCAATCACAGTTGGTATTGTTAACCAAGCTCCTCAGCCAACATGAAAAAGCCTTTGCATGGGATTATGGGGATATGGAAGGACTAAACCCTAAACTTTGCACCCATAGAATCTACATCAGTGATGGAAGCTTGCCACTTTGTCAACCTCAAAGGAGAATAAATCCCGCACTGAGAGAAATAGTCAAAACTGAGTTGCAGAAGTTGTTAGATGTTGGATTCATCTATCCAATCTCTGATAGCAAGTGGGTATCACCATTGGTCATTATACCTAATAAAGGAGGTAAGTGGCAGATATGTGTGGATTACAGGGAATTAAATAATACCACAAAGAAGGATCACTTTCCTTTACCTTTTATTGACCAGGTCTTGGATAATTTGGCTGGAAAGAAATACTTCTCCTTTCTGGATGGATACAGTGGTTACAATCAGATAAGAATTGCCCCCGAAGATCAAGAGAAGACCACATTCACATGCCCTTGGGGCACATATGCTTATTCAGTATTACCATTTGGCTTATGCAATGCACCTGCTACATTTCAGAGAGCTGTGATCAGCATCTTTGTTGATATATCACATGATTGCATGGAAATCTACATGGACGATTTCACTACATTCGGTGTCACATTTGAGGAAACCCTGAAGGACTTGGAGAAGGTACTAATCAGATGTGAGGAACACAACCTATCTCTCAATAGTGAAAAGTGCTTTATGACGATACAGGAAGGTGTGGTGTTGGGACATTTTATCTCTGAAGTTGGAATCCAGGTAGACCCTGTGAAGATAGAGGTAACTCTCACACTCCCTATTCCCATTAAGAAAAAAGATGTCAAATCTTTCCTAGGTCATGCTGGCTATTATAGGAGGTTTATCCAGAACTTTAGTCAAATAGCTAGTCCTTTGTACACCTTACTTACCAAAGAAGCTGAATTTTCTTTGACAAAAGAATGTGATGAATCCTTCCTGCAGCTCAAGTCACTTTTGACAACTGCACTCGTACTTAGGGATCCTGACTGGACTTTTCCATTTCACATACATATAGATGCTTCAAACTATGCCATAAGTGTTGTCCTAGGAAAAAAGTCTAAAAACCTTGAAAATGCAATCTATTATATCAGTAAGAGTCTCCATGGCCTAGAGTTAAACTATACAGTGACTGAAAAAGAATTGCTAGTAGTAGTTTATGCTCTGAACAAATTCTACCATTATGTAACTGGTTATCCCATCTTTGTTCATACTGACCATGCAGAAATTAGGTATCTCATGAACAAACCTACCATCATAGGTAGGTTAGCAAGATGGCTTCTTCTTTTGCAGGAATTTGATCTAACAATCATTGACAAGCCAGGGGAAGCAAATGTGGTAGCTGATACTCTATCCAGAATTCACCATGCTGAAGAAGATACTACTTTGATAAATGATGCATTTCCAGATGAGCATTTATTTCATATTGCTGTCCAAAATCCATGGTATGCTGATATAGCTAATTACCTAGCAGTTAGCAAAACACCCACACATTTTTCTTATAAGGATAAGAGACTGCTAGTAGATAAAAGCTTCCATTTCTCTTGGATTGATAACACATTATTTTACACTAGACCTGACCAAGTCATGAGGAGATGTCTGAGAGAAGATGAGACATATGACATTCTGCATGCATGTCATAATGAACCATGTGGGGGACACTTTGTAGCCAAAAGGACAACACTGAAGATTTTAACAACTGGCTACTATTGGCCTACACTTCACAAAGATGCAGCGAGTTATACAAGGAAGTGTGACAAATATCAAAGAATGGGCCGACCAACAAAATCAGATGAAATGCCCTTAAACCCACAGGTGGTGGTAACACCATTTGATAAATGGGGCATGGACTTTATTGGTCCAATAGACCCTCCATCCAATGGGAAGTCATACATCCTGGTGTGCACTGATTACCTAACAAAATGGGTCTAAGTAAGAGCAATGAAGCATGCCAGGGATCATAAAGTTGCTAAATTTCTGTATGAAGAAATTTTTACTAGATATGGCGTGCCAAGAGAACTTGTGACTGATCAAGGTACTCAATTCACTTCCAATCTGATAATAGAGCTCATGAAGGAATATAACATCAGACATTGGAATTCAAGCCCTTATCACCCTCAAGCCAATGGACAAGCAGAAGTTACCAATCGGGAGATAGAAGCAATCTTAACAAAGATAGTTCAATTGCATCGCCGAGATTGGAGCAGCAGAATATCAGAAGCCGTTTGGGTGTATAGAATAGCATGGAAGACTACCATAGGGTTCACTCTATTCAAACTGTTATATGGTAAAGAAAAAATGCTACCCATTGAATTTGAACACAAGACATTAAGAACAACGCTGGAACTAAATATTAATCTTCCTGCAGCACAGAGAGAGCGCTTACTGCATCTCAATTCTTTGGATGAAATGCGCAAGTCTACCCTACAGTGTACAAAAATTGTCCAAAAGCAAAGGAAACAGTGGCACAACTCCCATATTAAGAGTAAGTAGTTCAAGGTTGGAGATTGGGCATTATTGTATGATTCCAGATTCCAAGAAATACCAGGCAAGTTGCAGACACGATGGTTGGGTCCATATGAAATAAGCCATGTATTTAAAAATGGAGCTGTCTAGTTGACCACAATTGACCTAGTACACTTCAAGCTATTAGTCAATGGACATCGACTAAAGTTGTATCACCAGCCACAGACAAAAGAAGACTTCCTACAGCAATTCAACCAGCCACTTTTAAAGGATCAACAGGTAACACTTCCTGCAGCATAAGGTGCCAACCTTCTTCCTACAACTCTTCAATAAGAATTCCTTTGAAGCATGACCATAATAAAAAATTTATGTTTACGTAAAAGTTCAATTCTCCATTCACTTTCTACATTCTTCTTTCTCAACTCATTTCATTCCTTAATCTTCCATCCACCCACCTTCCATGTCATCATTTTTCTATACTTTCAATAAAAAGACTGTGCGCTGATGCATGTCGCCGCCATCATTCCACTCTTGCCACCTTTTCCTGGCATGAGCAATGATCAACTAACAGGTATGAGCTTTTCAAATTTATTTCCATTTTTAGCGCATAGATTTCGTTGGTTATATCTAAAACTGCCATAAATGTATAGTTGCGACTTGAAGCTAGTTCTGTACCTCCTGTTGAGCCTGACAAGTGAGGACAGTTGTTAATGTTTCATAGGGGGTAGGGAAGTGTACTCATTCCTAAATGTCATTTATATTTACTCGTTAAGATCCTCAAATCTATACTTTGGCCTTGTCTTAATTAAAATCCAGTTGCCGCATCACACAAGTGTTAAGTGTCATACCTTTATTCCCAAATAAACCCCTAATTGTCAGACTAGATGTGACCCAAAATTAAAACCATGACATAAATCTTGCATGAATATCTATAATTCATTTTGTTAAAGTACATCATTATTTTTCATACCAAGAATACCAGAAGAATGTGAAAAAGGGTCTGTGGTTTTACAAGAGGTAGTTTGAACTTCAAAAGGGAAGAAGGTAATTGTCAAGAATAGAGCGGAGGTTGAATTTAATAAGCACAAATGGGAGGCCAATTGCAGTGGCATGAACCAGTAGTTCATGGTATTTTACTATCTGACGTCAAAGCAGTATGAAGATTTAATGCCTGTGGATGGCTGGGATATTTCTTGAAATTGACAGAGTTTGATGAAGAAGCAGCAACAGAATTTGCAAACACATTTGATGAAGGCCAAGCAACAGTGTGGGGGTTGACAGTCATTTCCATAGAGGAATGAATAGAGGAAGTAACTGGGCTGCCAGTAGAAGGGGAACATTGCCCCAATGTGCACGATGCTAGGTCAGCTAGGGCCCAGTTTACCCTACTAGGTGACCCTCCTCTGGAGATTACTAAACAGGGGTGCAAAAGAATGTCCATTCCTCCACCATATTTTGAGTTGGCCATGCATATTATCAGGTATTTTACCTGTGAAGGAAGTTTTTCTAATTTGCACGCGCATCATTTTAAGTTTCTTAGTTATGTAAGGCATAATATTCCAATGAATGTCCCCAATTTCTTGTTTAATATGCTATGCATTAGTGGTGAGGAAACCCAAAAAGGAAATGAAAATTCTATTACTCACCATGCCCTAATTAAATTTCTCATAGAGAAATCCCTTAGAGACATCTCTCCTATGGCATGGGCAGAATTTTCCCATCATAAAACCCTGTAGCCTCAAATTGCCCCTAATGTGCAAATTAGCCAAGATAATGCAATCCCCACTGACCCAACTGTTGAGCAAGGTACCCAAGGGGAAGAAACCAAAAATTTACAAGAAACTATGCCTTTACCCACTCATATGAGAAATGTACCTACCTCTGCTTGAACTAAAGGAAAACAAAAGTTAGAGGGAGAAAATTTGGTTCCTGCAGCTGAGCCACGAAACCCTACAGTCTCAAGAGGAAAGAAAATGAAGTCAGTTCCTACAGCCACTAATCCTGCAGCCACTACTCCTGCAGCAGAGAAACCAAAGAGGGTTAGTAAGAAAAAGGCTATAGAGGTTGAGGAAACCCCTATAAGAAGAAGCTCTAGGATGAGAAGGCAGATTCCCAAAGTACCCATCGAAAGCTAGTCCTCTTCCCCCAAACAATTTGAGGAGGAAACTCCTATTCATATTATTCCGAATGATTCTCCCAGCCAGTCTGAGATTCCAGACATTTATCAAAATCTGGATGAGAAGTGTGAAACTAAGCCAAATGTATGTCAAAATGACCTAGGAGCTAGTCATCAGGACATTCTGAACCGTGAAGAAGAAACCCCTATAACTCACCAACTAGCTCGCACAGAAACTGCCCTAGTTTCCTATGAGCGAAATTGGTTAATAAATTTCTTAGAGAAGTCATGGAGGGAACAAAGGAGGAAGAATAGCCAGGATAAAAATAGTGGTCTAATTACTCTTCAAATTCTTCTCTTCTAGTTATATAATAAGCATGTGTTGACAACCACTCTATGGGGAGAAGAGAAAAAGAAATTGCAGAAAGTAATAGCAGAATAAGGAGAGGAAATTACAGAATTAAAAGATCAGTTGGCAAGACACAAAAAAAGGATGGAACATACCCTTAAGCTGACTGACCAGATAATTGATTGTAGACCACCACATAGGGTCTATACCATCTATCTAAAATAAAAATTCCTCTTATTCCAGTTGATGATGACCCTTAAGGATGTAAACACAAAGTTCAAATTAGCCCAAGAATTTTATGGTTTATACTAGACCCTTCCATCATGGCAACATAACTTACTCTGTGTGTTTTATGTGCATAATCTCATCATCCCTACAAAGACTGAATGGAACCCCCTACTTTACATAGCGGATGTACACCTAAGGGCCCTAATGTCTTGGATGCACAATGAGGCCAACTATGATAGAAAACTGGAGAATTACAGAGAACTGAAAAAATTAGAACCCCTGCCCTTAAGAGCAGAAAGTAGTCAACCAGAAGAATTCCTGAGGGATTGGTTCAAACCGACATATGGGAATGCTAAAAAGGAAATAAGAGATAAAATTTTCAAACTCAGAATAGGTGTGTATGAAGAATATGACAACATGTCCTATTTTGTCTTCCAAAGAGCCTTAACCAGTGCCAGAAGTAGGTGGGGCAGATTATCAGAGGCATTCAAAAGATCAGAACCACACAACCCCATTAACCTTGAAGCAACCATACACCAAGCATTGAAATATATGGAGCTGGGTAGGAAAATCAGGTAGGAGCTCTGGTGTTCGCTTACAATGCAGCCACCCATGCTCATGTGGCCCCTGTATGACATCAACACTACCAGGCTTGATAGGTTGCAAGAGGATCATAGAAGGGAAGTTTGGGAAAGAACAAGAGGATTCTACTAATCCTTCAAGAGCCAGAGGCGAGGAAGAATTGAATTTGGTGACTTTAGGTCCATTTCCAGAAGATGCAATGCTTGAGGACAAGCATTTGATTAACCAAGGGGCAGATGATGAGGCCAAATTATTGCCTTTATTTTGTATAATTTTAAATACTATGTTCTAATTTCTGTCAAGACATTTGTGAACCTAGCCAGTTAAAACTTGTGATAAAGTCCAGTTAGAATTGATAAACCATGGGTAGATATTTGTGACATATTTTGCCAATATTATACATATAGTGCAGTATTTCATATAACCATCAGAATATATGTTCTAATATCTAGATTTAATTTGATTAAGCTTGTTGCATGAATATTTCTGCATCACAACTAACTTATCAGGGAAGGAAGTGACTGGAGAGTGGTCGACAGCATTCAAGGAAGACTGTTGAGGACCAGCTATGATGGAGTGATCATCACAACACCAGGAGACACAACTGCTACAATGGAGGAGCCACTATTCTAGGATGCGGGGATGTAGTACTGCTATATTCCCTCTACACTTTATTATGTTGAACTCGTCGCCCAAGCTTTATTAACCACACCACGGGCCATTGCGTTTCCATCTTCTTCTCCGACATGTTTTCAGCAAGATAGTTTCTTTTCTATTTTGCAATAAGTGTTCGATCCTCTATTTATAGGGATTGGACCGATAGTTTGTAGTTAGAAAAAATTTAGGAAAAAGAGAAAGTTTTTGGAAGAAAACTGTTATATTTTACAGCAAGTTATTTTAAGTTTCATGTCTTGTTCTTATGTAATGCGTTTTTGAAATACAATGAAGTGATTCTTGGTTTACATTCTATGTTAGTAGATTAGCAGAAACCAACCAAGGGGGCCCACTTGGGAGGTGGAATAGATTAGAGTAGAGTAGATTTATTCCTAGCATTTCCAGTATTTCTAGTATTTTAGATAGAAGTTACAGTTTCTTCCTGCAGCATTGTACTTTGTGAATGTTCCTGCAACATCTGCAAGAACAGTTATAATGGATGTTCTGGGTTGAAAGTATAGGTTTAAGAAGAGGTTGCAATTTCTAGCATTCATTTCAATAAGAAGATAAGTGTATTCTTTCCTGCAGCACTAGTGTAGGTTTCTTTTATGCATTTCTTACCTTCCTGCAACATAAGCATAATGACTCTTTAAGGAACCTAGTGCACATATCGCGCTGACCATTTCAAGTATACATCCCTGGGTTGACAAGTTAAATGCACCTCATAGTGGGAGAAGCAGTCCTTAGATTGAATAAACTATTCCTAAGAAAGGCCTTGAGCATGATTATTCCACACCTATTGTGAGGCGGTTCACATTTATCCATCATGTTTTCCCCTTGAAGATAAGTCCCAATTATCTTTACTTATGTCCTCATATTGCATCTCACCCTATACCTTAGTCCCAAAATAAATCTCAACTATAATTCCTTCCTCTTGGACCAAGTCATCTAGAACATAAAACCTGTTAAAGGTGCCATCATTTTTTTATTCCAGCCAAGTTCTCTTCTTTCCTCTACCCTTATTATAGGGCTTAGCAGGAATAAATCCCTCCTTATCTACAAATCCATCCAACATATGGGTCTTCTTCTTATCCTCCTTAGGGTCAGAGTGAGGAGGATCAGAAATAACTGAGGGGGAAGATTTATTTTTGGGACATCTTCAAAGTAAATGACCATATTTATGAAATATTCTACATCTAAATGGAAGAGACTCTTAATCCAATTGTTGAACCCAATTTTTTTTTCATAGAATCTTACATAGGGTTATTTAAACCAACTTCTGCACAAATGTGTGTATAAGAGATTACTTTTTGATCCCAAGTTTGCATAGCTAAACCCACAGTTTTTCCAAGAAGCAATGAGATTGAGTGAAGAATGTATTCTCTCCAAAACTCCAATGGAAGCCTCGACAACCAAACCCACATAGGCATTCACAATGGGATCTCCTCAGCAGAGTTGAAGCAAATATTCCAAGGCTTAATAAAGAGCTCCACTTGGTTGAATAAATAAGGGCCTCCTTCAAATGTCCTATTTTTATCTGACATACTAGAAAAAAATACCAGGAAATAGTTAGTAGCCACCAAAAGTATATCCATGTCTCCTTTTGGATCCTAGACCCAATGCACCCAGGATTCCAACACATGTAAATAAAGGAGAAGACCCATGAATTTATATATGAGGGCATGGTTGCACCAAAAGCGGGCGATCCTAGGACCTCGCCAAGTAGTCATTCACATTTTTTACTCAAAAGTTCCCTTTCAAAGAAAAAATTCCTTCCTTAGATTAGGGTTTACCAGTTTTCTCCCCAACACATGCATGCACTAATGAAGATGGGTCTACCATCTCCAAATCTCCAGAGATCTCTTGAGATAAAGATAACCCTCGATTCTCCATGAACACAAGAAAAAATTCCAAACAAAATGAAAAATAAAACACCATAGATGGCTCACAACCTTGAGTTACTACACAACACCCATGACACCTACCAGAAAGCCTAACCACATGCACGAGACAAAAAAACCTCCCTAAAATTTGATGGAAGTTCTCCAAGGTGTGCTCACACAAACTTACTAAGGACTTCACTTGTCCCATCTCCTTAGGATCCCAATCTCTCTCCTAGGACCCCATTAGTCTCAAGTCTCCAATCCTAAGACTATCCTAACTCCACTCCAAGAGTTATTCTTCTTGTGTTTAACATTGAAGGACAACTACCAATAGTTTTGTCTCAATGCTTCACTCTAGCTTGAAGGATTCTAGGCACAAATCCTTCATACCAACTTCACCAATGCTACAAGGGTCATGTCCACCATGAGAAAACTCATTGTGCATCCTTCCCACTTCATTGGAATGGGTCTTCAACCTCTGATCAATCAAGTTCAAGATTGATTCTCAATTTGGTCCTATTAGGCCTAATTGTCCAATTAGCCCTATCCATAGGGTTTTTCTGGATTCTTTCCAAAACTTACAAACAACCCCAAAACTAACCTAGGATCCTGATACCCTTTTTGAAGACCTAAAATATTTTCAAGGTCTCGGGTTTCCAAGTCATCTGTACACCAGTGTCCTAAAATGTAGGGCAAAAAGGGCTATTTTGTCTCTTCACAAACAGTCTACTGATTTATACTTAGAAATCCATCTAAATCGATTAGAAAATATCTTAGCTCACAACTAGGGATCTATAGGACCCTAAAGGTTCAAAAAACACACTTTTTTTTATATCTCTCTCACACACCCTTGCTTCTACATTTAAACTTACCTTTGTCATGCACCTAACTAGATAGTCATTTCTCACCTAGGGAATGGCTTTAAAATTAGCAAAATGGTTCTCCAGGCCTCCTACTTGAATATATACACTATAAAGAGGATCCCCTACCATATTCATCCACCCTTTGAAGATTTCCACAATTGGATTCTATGGGGGAGCCATGAAACTAAAATTCACCTAAACTGGACGAGTAACTACACCACTTCCTACTTTCTCCTTGAATGAAAAAGTCTTACAAATATTCCTTCTACATGGATCCAACATTGTATCAATATTTTCAATCCATCAAAACACTATTAACATCCAAATAACTCTACTGTTACAGAAAACTAGAACACTATGCTTTCATTCACTTTCAAAACTTGTTACATCAACACTCTACCTCGGGAAATGAGCAAAATGTATCATAAGATGCCTCCTCCATGTTTTTAGCCCACTTTCATTTAATTCCCATTCCTAACTTTAAGGGGATCCAAAGTTGTCGTTGTTGCATGCAACATTTGCAAAATTGCAAATGTTTTCATGACAACATTTTAGCATCTTTTTCATTAATGATGAAAACTAACTTCCATGACCTCTAACCCATATCATTTGATGAATTAACATCATTAAGGAATTTTTAGGCACTTTTCACACCTTTCTTAGGTCTAGGACACCTTGAGACCATATTTCCCATTTTAGGCCTATATTAAGGACTAATTACTTAGAAATCAAACTAACCTAAACTAGATTGGATTTAGTACTAACTACTAATCCATCTAGTCACACACATTGCAAGACCTTCTATGGTAAAAATGTAAAGTCACTAACTTTTTTATATTCACTTACAAGCCAAAATTGGACTAAGCATTGGGATTTTTCCTAGGTGGTCCTGCACCATCCTCCCCAAATGAAAAGACTTCAATCCACCCTTGGATTGAGTAAGCTGGGATCAATGCCCAACTTTTTGAACTATGTCTCCTTTACCCAAGATGTATATACATTCGTTTGTCCATGCCACTTCACCAAGTGTTGTTTATATTCCTTCTTTCTTGTCTTCTTGTAGACTCTAAAATCCAATATGTGTTCTGCCTTCTTGATTGGTGCAGATGGCAAATTAAGTTCCCCCACCTCCTGTATGACTTTAGTCAAACTCTGATTTGGATCTAGGATTGCACCTTTGTACAAGACTAAGTGTGCTACATTAAACACCAGAGATAAACCCATATCCTCTGGAAGTTCCACCTTATATGCATTTGTGCCATATTTGGCCAGTATAGTACATGGACCAATTCTTCTCATCTGAAGTTTATGTGGCACTCCTTTCTACAACCTTGCCTTCTTGAGATGGACCATCACCAAATCCCCAACTTGGAATTGGAAATTTATTTTCCTCTCATCCACTTTACTCTTTGTTTTCTCTGTATTTTCAATAAGTTTCTTCCTCACTATTTCATGTACTTCTTGCATAAAAAACACCTGTTTGAAGTTAATAATGATGGATGGATTTTTGAGTGGTGCCTGGATGTGAGGGTTTCTGAAAAAATTTGCATGGAGGAAGAGATTTTGGTGTGAGGGATGGGTGCTAATGTGTGGATTAGCTATGAGGGAGTTTTTTTGCTAGGCTTTGATAGTCACAAATGGGGTTTCCAAGAGTCTTGTTCTTGCTGGAGCCTCATCTGGTGGTGGATCTACTCTCGGGGTGAGTTCATAGGTGAAGGAGACATTTTATGTTGGAGAGAGCTTGAAGTTGAATAAAGTTAATGACTACCTTCTGTGTAGCCAGGATCGACTTGTGATGGTTATCCCTCCGGAGGCAGTAATGGAAGATGTGGACTATTTGGCCAAACATGCATTGATATACAAGTTTTTTGGTATTTGAATTTCCCTGTTGGCTCTGGAAGCCTGGATTCGCTGTTCATGGTAGGTGGAAGGTGATATGGATATTATGTTGGCTGGTAATAACTACTTTTTGGTGGCTTTCTCTTGCATGTCAGATTGGGACCGGGTCTTTGAGGGAGGCCCATACTTTTATGACTGTGTAGGACTTTTCCTCAAACCCTAACATACGGGGTTCAATTCTGCTGAGGATCTCCCTTTGAGGGTTCCTGTTTGGGTCTGCCTATTGCAGCTTCCTTTGGAGTTTTGGCACGAGGATATCCTTCAAAAAATTGCTACTTTGCTTGGGAAGCCGACTGCTATAGCACATCAATCACTGGATAAAAAGGTTATTTCTTATGCCCATATTTGTGTTGAAATTGATTTAAATAATCCTTTGCCAGATTCTTTGGAAATTTGCCTAGGCTCTCCTTCTTGGATTCAACAGCTAGACTATGAATCCCTTCCCTTTTGATGTGGCATTTTTCATGAGTATGGTCATTTACAATACCAATTCCCTCAAGCCTCTATAGTCAATGGTACTCCTGGCGGGTTCTCAGGCCCAAGGATGGCTAATGATGGTAAGGGGAATGGTCAAACTGTTAGTACTGGAAAAAGGAAAGTTCAGAATGATAGTACTGGTAAAGAAAAATCTCAGATGAATACTTCAAGTTAGGGGCAAGGGCCAACAAACACTACCAGTCCTAATAAGGATGGTTTTATCCTTGCTCATAACCATGCTAAGGGAAGGGGTCAGAAGTGACCTCATCTAGATTGGCAAGTGGACTCAGGGTTCAATCGATTTGAGGTGCTAGACAACATGGTCATAGAAGAAGGCATTCCTACAAATTCTCAGTGTGGGGTTACTGACTCAGATGGGAGGAGTTCTATTCTTAATGGCAACCAGGATGTTGTAGTTCAGCAGAAGCCGGAGACCCCTATTGGCCCTGAGTCTGGTGCCCTTGTGGTTTCTACTGCTCCACAGGAAAAGGATATTCTTTTGGCAGATTTGGTCAAGGATGTGTTTACCTTTGGTAAAGGAAAGGGATCTTCTCTTGCTTTGGGCCTAATGCAAGGACCGTTTAAGAAAGTCTCTTTTGCTACTCCCTCAAGAGTTGGGCGAAAGCAGGATCAGGAAAAAATTAAACTTACAGGGGATTTAATGGTAGAGTCTAGGACTATTAAGGCCATGGATGAACATTTCCCCCACTCTACTCAATGATTATTCTCTCATGGAATGTGAGGGGGTTGAATAGAATCCCTAGACAAAAATCTATTCATGAGCTGGTGGCTGATCATTCTCCAGATATCCTTTGTATCTAGGAGACCAAGCTTTCAGTGGATGCCATGTTTAGATGTGCTCCTAATATTTGGTTTCTGGGGCAATGTTAGTGTGTAGGTGCTTTGGGGAGCTCCGGTGGTCTTTCCATTTGTTGGGATCCTAGGAAAGTTACACCTCTCTACTGGATCTCTTCTCACTCGACTCTCTCAATGGTGGCCTCTTCTCTAGAAATTGGAGAGATGATTATTGTTACTAATGTGTATGCCCCTATTCAACTCCCTGGAAAGATTAAGCTCTAGGTACATATTAGGCATGTAAGAAGCTATCACCCATTCTTTCCTTGGATGGTAGCTGGGGATTTCAACTCTATCATTAGTATGGAGGAGAAGTGGGGTGGGCTGGCTCGCTTGGGTCCTTCTTCTAAGCTTCTTTGGGAAAATATGGATCTTTTACATCTCTCTGATGTCAAACCTCTTAATGGGCTCTTTACATGGAACAATAGAAGGGTTGGAAATGATTCCATCTCGAAATGCTTGGATAGGTTCCTGGTTTCCTACTTTTGGAATTGTGGCTCTCTTTCTCTCTCTTCTGAAATTCTTGATTGGAGAGGCTTTGACCACTGGCCTATTAAGCTCACAGCTAGTTATGTTTCTGTCCCCAAGAAGCCTCCCTTTAAGTTCTAGCTAATGTGGCTTTGAGACTCTTCTCTCCATTATTTAATGGCTCACTAGTGGAGATAGGGTGGCCCTGCCTATGGCACTGCTATGTTCTCCTTCTCTAAAAAATTATAGTATATCAAAAGGAAGTTGAAGAATTGGAACAGGACTTGTTTTGGTAATCTCTACATCATGAAGAAGAGGGCTCAAGATTGTCTGGATGTTATTACTAGGAAGATTCAGGATTTGGATTTTTCTGAAGCTCTTGGCATAGCAGAATCCCAAGCTTCTAGTGATTTAGCAGAGTGGGATCTTAGAGAAGAAATTTATTGGAAATAGAAGGCTCAAGTTGACTAGCTTCAAGAAGGGGACAAGAACACCTCATTTTTCCATAAATCTCTACAGGCTTGATGTAACAGGAGTTACATTTCTTCTCTTGTTACATCTGATGGGATGCATCTGACCTCCACTCAAGCTGTGTCCAGGGAAGCTATTCAGTTTTACTTTGCTCTCTTTTCAGATGACTTGCCTCCAACGGAGATTGAGGAGAATATGATCTTGTCTTGTATTCCCTCAGTTTTGACCAGGGAGATGAATGAATCTCTTATGTGGCCAATTTGTATGTCTGACTTGGAGGAGGTGGTCTTCATCTTGCGTAAGGGAAAAGCTTTGGGGCCTGATGGCTTCCCTATTGAATTCTTCCAAGAATTTTGGGATATTATCAATCAAGACCTTTTAGATGTGGTCCAGGAGTCCTATTCCAACAAAGATATGCTCCGAGCTTTGTATTCTACTTTTCTAGTCCTTTTCCCGAAGAAGGAAGAGGCTAATCAGCTGGACTTCTTTCAGCCCATTTCTCTACGTAATGAGGTCTGTAAAATAATTACTAAGCTCTTAGCAGAGAGGCTCAAAGTTTGGCTTCCCATGGTTATCTCTGAGGAAAAAGGAGGTTTTGTGGCTGGAAATTTTTTTTTGGATGGGGTGGTTATTGCTTCTAAAGCCATTCACTCTATGTGTACTTCTAGAGAGCGCACCATGTTCATCAAGCTCGATATGGCTAAGGCGTATGACAGAGTCAATTGGGGTTTCTTACAGAAAGTTCTTCTAGCTTTTGGCTTTAGTCAGGAATGGGTTAGCTGGGTTTGGAGTTGTGTTACTACTCCCTCCTTCTCGGTCCTTCTTAATGGTGAACCATCTGAGTTATTTGGGGGCCTCTAGGGGTCTTCACTAGGGAGATCCTCTTTCTCCTTATTTGTTTATCATTATGGCTGAGGGACTTGGTAGACTTATCAATTCTCATGTATCCCAAAATTTGATTCAGGGCTAGCGATGGGGAAATGGTTTGCCCACTCTTTCCCACCTCTAGTTTGTTGATGATATGACCCTTGCTGGGAGAGCTCAGATTCGGGAAGCTGAAGCCTTTCGGCTCACTTTGGATGCTTATTTGGCTGCCTCAGGTTAGAAAATCAATGACCACAAGTCCTCTATTTTTTTCTTCAACACTCTTGAGCCTATTCAGCAGAGGATTGCTAATATCTTGAGATTTCAGATTGAGTCTCTCCCTCTGACTTACTTGGGTGTCCCTATTGTGGTGGGAAGACAGCCCCTGCTTTTCTGGTAGAGCTTGCTCGACAAGCTTCGACAAAAATTCAATCATTGGACTCATAGGTGGCTCTCTATTGTTGGTAGGGTGACTCTCCTGAAATCTATGATTCAAGCCCTTCCTATATATAGAAGCATGGTTCAGGCTGCCCCAGCATATTTTCTTAAGGAATTTGATACTCTTTCTTGCCAATTTCTTTGGAGTGGAAATTTGCAAAATTCTAAATGGAGCCTCATCAATTGGGATACTGTTTGTAGGCCAAAAAAGGAAGGAGGCCTCTACCTTCATTCTGCTATCTTGTGCAGTCAAGCTCTTTCTTCCAAGCTCTATTGGTGCTAGTGCTCCAGTCAGTCTCAGCTTTGGGCCTGTATCCTGTCACACAAGTATTTACCTGTCGTTGAACCTTTAGATGTTTCCAGGTTTCCTCTTGAGGGAAGAGGCTCTATGGTGTGGAATACCCTCAAGATTGGTGCTCAAATGGTGAAGAGAAGTCTTTTCTGGATCTATAATAGAGGCACTGAGGCTCTATTTTGGAGTGATTCCTGGAATGGGCATCCTCCTCTCTTGTCCTCTCATCCACACTTACAACCTCTTTGTGATTTTTTCCTTTCTGCTAGATGGAATAAGGTGGCTCATTATAAGGAGGCTCATAACCTAGGCCTTACTGTTGGTTACAGATGGAAGAACTCTTCTGATTGGCCGCCGGGTGGTTCTCTGGGGGATCAGTTGGAGCTTTCTCAGATCTTGGCTTCTAGGGAGTACAACTCTCTGCAGGAACCTGATGTTTTAGCTTGGGGAGGTGCTTCTTTTGGTAAGTATTCTATTTCTTTAGGGTACCTTGCACTGACTAAGCAATTTTTTGGCGAGGTGGAGGTTTCTTGGTGGAAGAAAGCTTGGAATAGATTTTATTGGCCTAAGTGTAACTTTTTCCTTTGGATTCTGGTTTACAATCACTGTCTTACTTGGGAGAATCTCTGCAAGAGAGGCTTCCAAGGGCCCTCCATCTGTGTCTTATGTCGCAATAGTAAAGAGACTATTTCCCACCTTTTTTTCTAGTGCTCCTTTGTCAAGCAGATTTGGCACTTCTGGTGGAGTGTGTGGGGATGCTCATGCTAGCATGTTTCTTCCTTGTTTGAGTTCTGGGACCGTCTGGGCCTACCCCTTCCAAGACCTCTTTTCTTCAGGTTGCTTGGACTATTGGCCCCTCCTTTATTTTATGGCATGTTTGCCTTGAGAGAAATAGGAGGATCTTTCATGATGTGCAACTGGGGATTAGACACCTGTGGGGGAAAATTGCTCATTCTCTTCATGAAACCCTCTTGGAAAAATGTGAATTTTGTGGAGGTTTGGACCCTGGAGATGCTGGCATTTACTCACGCCTTTCCTTTCCTCTTCAAGGCGGTGCTCCCTCTCTGCTCCACAAACGCACTGGGAATATAGCCAGCCAGTGCTCTAAGTGTGTTAATCATGATGGGCATTGGACTCCTCCCCAGTCTGGAGTTCTTAAAATCAATACTGATGGTTCTTCTTGGGGAAATCTTGGACTGGCTGGAATTGGGGGAGTTGGGCATGATAGCTCTGGTGATGTTCAATTTTTGTTCTCTATCTACAAGGGTTACCATACAAATAACCTCATGGAAGCCCTTGCTATCTTGGTTGCAGTAGAACAGTGTTGTCAAGGTGGCTGGAGAAGAATTACCTATGAGATAGACTCACAGGTGGTAGTGAATTTATTGAATAGACAGAAGCTTGTGGATGTGGATTGGCATTTGGCTCTGGTTATTCAATAGATCATTCAGTTATGCAATTCTCTAGAATCTGTCTTTTCTGCATATCCCTCGGGAGTGGAATGGTGTAGCTGATTGCTTGGCTAAACGGGCTTCTGAGCATGCATTGGATTGGAATAGTGTTGATCATAGGATGCTTCCCCCTAATTTATCTCATAAGCTGGCTCAACTTGTTGACCAGGATAAAGCTCTTTAGTGCTCTTTGTTTCCTCTCTTGTTCTGTACTCTTTGGTACTCAATAAATTTTTTACCCCTCTTTAGTTCAATGTACTTCTTGCATAGAATGTGCAAAATCATCTGCATAGCCACTTCCCTTGGCTCCATCCTTCAGATCTCTGAGCTCAAATATGCCTCTGGGGTGAAGGCCATAGACTATCTCAAAAGGACTCTTACGAGTAGTCCTATTCACTGTGTCCTTATAAGCATACTCTGCTTGCCTAATGAGTTGCTCCCAAAATTGACCATACTCCTTAATTAGACATCTTATGAGGTTACCAAGACTCTTATTGAATACCTCAGTTTGACCATTAGTCTGAGGATGGTATGCAGATCCAAAAGATAAGTTGGTCCCTAGCTTCTACCATAGAGTCTTCCAAAAATGACTCATGAATTTGGTATCTCTATCTGATACTATGCTCAATGGTAAACCATGTATTTTGACTACCTCCTTTAATAATATGTGAGCTATCTGACTGGCATCATGGATTGTCTTGCAGGGTACAAAGTGTGCCATCTTACTCAATCTATCTAACATAAATGCTATACATTCCCTATTTTGTCTTGGGAAATCCCACTACAAAATCCATTCTCAAACATTCCAATGGTTTGGTTGGAATGGTGAGAGGTTGGTAAAGGCTTGCATTAGAAGATGTACCTTTTGACTTTTGACAGATAACACAACTTTCTACATACTTCTTAATGTCCAAATTCATCTTGGGCCAAAAATAGAATCTCTAAACTAATTCTTGGGTCTTATTAACATCAAAATGTCCACTAAGTGCACCATTGTGCTTCTCTTGAATCAAATTTTCTCTTATAGACCCTCTAGGAACACACAATTGACTTCCTTTAAAAAAAAGATCACTCTCCAAAGTATATTCATAGAATTGACTATGAAAGTGATTCTTGTATTCTTGAGATACCTTATAGATGTGTGCAAAGTCTCCATCTTCTACATATAGATCTTTGAATCTCTCAATAACCATGCTTTGAAAGTGTATCTCTTTTATTGTCAGGGATCTTTTTCTTAAGGCATATTCTACCTTATTCTACAATCCCTTCTTGTGCTTAATGTTGAAAGTTGTTACCCCTAATTTTTGACTCATACCCTATGTTTTATCATTTCCTAAAATCAGGAGTTTACCGTCTTAAAAGCAAAAATGTCATCATATCTTTCAGCCCAGTTTGCATTTTCTCCTTGTTGGTTGAACATGAATATTGAACTTACTTAGTTCAAGGTTCAAGGTTCAATGTCACCTTGCGGTGTTTTTTATTTCTTCGCTTTTATGTGAAAATGAGCAGCACAGTTTGCAAAGTCCAATCTCCCGTTGAACTCTAAATCTTGAACTTGTTTAGTTTAAGGTTCAAGGTTCAATTGCGGTCTTCATCTTGCATAAAGTGTAGTAGAATTTAAGTTTTTTCTGCTCACATGGTATTTTATAAACACAAAAAAAGGAAGTAATGCCTTATTACCCATTGAACTTAATTTGTGAACTAGGCTTTATCAAGGTTCATAGTTCAACTGAAGCTTGTGTGTTGAATAGGTGAAAAGACAACGGTGACGTGACCAAAGTGACAACTGGCAGGTGATAATTTATCCATGCGTGTTGTGGATATAATAATGATTAGATGTGATGCTTATATGCCATTTCAATAATTTAAGAGGTGCAATACTTAATAATCACATCAGGCAAAAACTCTTGTCACATTTAATTAAGAGCCCGCATTATCATTAAATGTAAATCTTACACATTTTGTGGGAAAATCAGTTATAAAATAAGAGTTTGTGTTATCAGTCTTCTGGTGAAGTTTTTCTGGTGAAATCTAATTGGTGGAGCAGTAGAAGGTATACTCTCATCTTGAGAAGCTTAGAGTGTGCAAAATCTCTAGGTTAGTGTTTTTCTCTTCCAGAGTCCCTGTTCGAAATTGCAGCCATTTGAAAAAGTTTGATATTGAAAGGCTCTATTTTCCTTTTGCAATCTCGGTCTTTTATAAGTATTTTCCTTAAAGAAATATGAAGTCCCCACTCCCAAATTTTGGATGAACCTCCCCTTTGTTTAGTTCACTTCTTGAGTGTGATGTCAAAATGATAAAATCAGGTGCCTTAGAGGAGATTCACAGTAAAATCAAAAGCCTTGTTTCTGGTTCTATAATAGAGAAGGTGGTGTTAAGTGGTCTAGCCGTTGCAACAACATTTCCCCTAGTGGCCCCCTATCCAGAGTTAGTAATGGAGTGTGTTAAAAGGTATGATAGGGAAGAGAGATGTATTAATAAGATTGATGGAAGCCCCCTGACTTTCATAAACCGATATGTCATCCTCACAGCAATGGGCATTCCAGAAAAGGATCCTTATGAAGGATGGACCATTTCTTCCTCCTACTTTGTTTTCTCAACAAATAAACATATTTATAGAAATGAAATTGCCAAAAAATGGTTGTTGGAGGAAAAAAGGGGAGGGTCAAGGCTGCCCAAGCCCCTTACAATAGATCAATTTAAGCCCAAAGTTGCAGAATTAGTGATTTTGCTTAATAGGATCAAAGGTAATAATCATGCTTATTACTGGCAGGACTGGATGTATTTTTTTATCTAGATAACTTTGGGAGGAGAAAAGTTCATTGATTGGGCAGACTGTATTGCTGATGAACTTCATCATCAGCTGACAAATTACTCAGAAAAGGTCGGTGGTTTCTATATGTCTTCTTATTTGTTCTATGTGTTGGCTTGTACTAGAAAGTGGGATGGTTTATATCATGAATTACCTGTTCCCAATATGAAGGAGTATGATTATTATCCCCATCTGCAGAAGGAATTCCATGTTGATAGTTTTATTAAAGTAAATGGTGTTTTTCTAGGAAGGTTGATTTTTGAACCGCAGGGGAACATTGAACATAGAATGTCAGAGGAGGCTAAGAAATTTGTTAATGTTTTTGGGAGTTTCTTCATACAATTCAAAAGGTTTACTTATATAAGAGTTGGCAGATTTGAAGGAGAACCATTCAAATTGCCTAGATATGCTCTGGATTTGCATGTTATAACTGAGGTTGGTTGCTAGTTAGCCCATGTACACAAAGAGCTCAAAGAAAGGAAAGGAAGAGCTAAATCTAGTTTTCCTATAGAACTTGGTTTTTATTCCTATAAGAATTCCTCTGATTCTCTTAATTTGGAGCAAGAATTGAACAAATTGAAATTGAAAAACCTTTCAGGCTAGGAGAGATTTTGACATCAGGGTGTATGTTGCATGACATTTTAGTTTACCTTCTGAATTCCACCATATCCCTAAAATGGAGGATTTATGGGAAAATTGCATAGATGATTTCGAAGTTAGAAGAAGATTATGGTGCAGATTTACACTTGGCCAAATAGTTAATCTACAAACAGGCATTGATGCCAATGGAATAGAAGAGGGGGAAGATGAAGAGACAATTAATGAACAGTATAAAGAGAAGGTTCAGGGGTTTCCACTCCTTGAAATTGATTGGAACATAGAGGAAAGAGAGAGTATACACATCAAGACTCTCGGTGTTATAAAAAGAACCAAAAGATGGATTGCCAATAAAAAGCCACCTCCTCATAAAAGGCACAATACTAGAGGATCAGATCTTAAAGCTCATGTTGAAAAATCTATCCCAAGTTCTAATGAAAATGTTTATATTGCAGGTCCATCTAAATCTAAAAATACAAAAGCTGCTGAATCTAAAGTTGAGAAGCAGAGGTCTCCTCATTTTGTTCCACCCACGAGGACTTCCAGAAGAAAGGCTCTCAAAGAAGAAATCAAGCTAGTTGGAGAAAAGGAAGTGATCAATCTCTAGGAGATGGATACCTTGATGGTAGATGAGAACACACAATGCTCTATATCAAAAGAAGCAATTTCTGAAAAGATAATCAACAGGGAGTTAAAGATTCTATGATTTCTATGCCCACCAGTCCAACACTGGCAATGGCAGATTCTCAACAGTCACCAGCTCCCACTTTGAAATGGTTAGATACATCCATCAGAAAAAAAAGAAATTTCTTGCCAATAACACTACCAGTTGAAGATATGGTAAGAAAATGTCTGGGTTCCTCGGAGAAACAAAAAAGGATCAGAATAGAGTCTAGGGTGGACATTGATGAAAAAATAGGGCACTGGTATGTTGAACGTGTAGTCCCCAAGAATGATAAGGAACTCTCTGAAGCTACTGTAGATGACTTCATAGTTGAGAAGATAGATCTTGGATACGCGACCAGAGTGGTTGATGTAAAACACTTGGAAAAGTCTACGAAAAATATCATACACAGGTCTTTTAAGGATGAAAAGGATAAGAATGAGTTGAAAGCAACAATCAAAAAGATGGCTGAATTCATTAAGGAAGTTTGGGACCCTAATCCTCTCCCTTTGACTATAGATTCACAATCATTTGATGCATGTTCCCCAGAGGTTAGGAAAACCCTGGATCAAATTCAGAAAAAAAAATTGATTGCGGATGCCTACACTAAATGGATCCAAGCCATGGTACAGAAAGGAAGCAATTATATCAATCAGTTGATTAAGACTCACGAAGTTGTCAGTTCAATTTTTGCTGAGATTCTGGTGGAATTAGCAGAGTGTGAAAAGGAGAACAAAAAATGACTAAAAGTGATGAATTAGCTCTACGAGATAGAGAAATAAGGGGTGAGTAAATTCTTGACTGAGAAGCTTGTTCTAGGATTGGACAAAGATACTCTCCACATCTCCATCAAGAGTATTGAAAGGAGGAACTCCATTATTAAATCTGGTCATGATAGGACCACCTACCTATTGAGTGAATCAAAGGGGTTGATGGACACCGAGCAAAAAGATCTCAAATGTTTGAACGTTTCACTTATAAAAGAAGATACTCAAAGTATCAAAGGAGTAGAGGAATTGCTACTGGAGTTTGAATGTGATATTTTTGCCATCAGAGATACTAAAGACATTACCCCAAATTATTTCACGTCCCTTGCCAATATGGAAGCTATGCTGGTCATATGTATCGATCACCTCGAGGTGCACATACAAAAAATTTCCCAGGTCCACAAGGATAAAAAGTTTCTAAAGAAAAGGGTAATTCACATTACCCTGCCACATCAGTCCACGATCACCAGCGTTGCAAAGGCACAAAAAGAATGGAGGAGCTCTCGCATTGTTGACACCTCACAGAACCAATAAAAGGGATCTAGTGCATCCAGCACTCCGTGATCATGCTTCGCAGATCACGGAGTAGTGGTAGTTTTTCTTAGTTTATGTTTTCTTTGGTTTGGGCGGTTTTGTAAAGAAAAACAGTTATACCAAATCCCGTAGAGTGTATCTCAGGATGGCAGTTTATATTTCTAAAGACTGGTGGCTATTTATATAGCAAGGATAATCCCTATATGGATGATAGTAATTTTGGTTAAGTTAGGGCAAGACTTAATAGTTTTTAGAATTTTTTTAGTTAGTTTGTTAATCGAGAAAGAAACTTGGAAGTATTTTTTTGATATGAATGGAACAAAAATTTATGCTGGGTGAATCTGTTGGTTTATATTAGCATATTGATCTCTGTTGGGATATTTATTGAATATCGAGAATCTATTTTCAAGTGGATTTTTCTTTAGTTTGCTTTAGCATAGTCTTATTTTCAGTAAGTAAGTTCTAAAATTGAAGTATGTGAGCTTCATTTAGTGTTGATATATCTGTCTTTCATTCAGTTTTCATGACATGTTGATGTATGAAATGCTGCAAAATCCTTATTCGCTTTCTAGTTAAAAGTGTGTGTTTGCAAAAGCAATTTATGATTGTCATAATTAATTAAAGATCAAATAGGGAGCTATACCTTAATTCAGAGAATTATAAATCTAAATATTATAATTCAACTGTTAGTTTTAGATTGTTGTTTTTCATGGGCTTAGAGAAAGTACTTGATAATTTATAGAAAGAAAAATCTGTATGCTAACATATTTTTGGCGACTCTACTGGGGATTCAATACACAAAGTATCAGTAGTCATTCCCTTTAAATGAGAAACCATGGTGTTGCCTGCTCTCATAATTCCTGGTCAGGAAGAAGCTCCCCCAGTTATTCAGCCTGACTTATACTTTTTAAATACCCAGGAAGACATAATCTTTGATCTTGATTCAGTGGCCTGGGCTGTGAGGAAAACTAACCAACAATATCAACAAGACCGTTTGGTGTTAGAAGAGGAAGAAGAAATTGGTGAGTGGTTGAGAGGTCTTCCAATTGTCCAAGAAGCCTCCATAGTAGATAGATTTGTTCAGAGACCTTAAATTTATTTGCAAGACTGGATTCATGGCCTTTTACCAAGTCCTAAGCAAGGGAGGGTATCTTTGATAGTTTTTTCCAGGAACTTCAAAACCTTCAGTTTCCTACCAGTTATACCCCAAAGAAGAAGGCTAAAAGTAGACCTTCTTCTCCTAAAAAGTTAAGTCCTAACATATCTTCATCTTCTCACTAATGGCAGGCCTTGACCCTTTCTGGAACTCAAGAACCTCCCCTTAAGACAATTTATCCACTCTTAGTCATGGCACAACCTTGGGGTAATGTCGTTGGGCCTCTTAATTTGGTAGGAAATCATTTCTTTCCTAAAGGAGCTAGAGAGTTGTTGCCCAAATTCTATGGTGATGAAAAGGTTTTTGTCAAAGATCATCTTAATGCATTTAATACAACTTGTGGAATCTTGGTTGTTGAACATGAAGACGCTGTGGTTAGATTGTTTGGTCAAACACTTGTTGAATCGGCGGCCGATTGGTTCTATCACTTGCCCAATGGTCAAATTACTAATTGGGATAATATGAAAACTTCTTTTGAAGCACGCTTTAAAATTATATTTGATGAACATGATCTTCTTGCTTAGTTGACGCAGTTGAAGAAAGAAATGCATGAACCCATGAGACAGTTTGTGGCAAAGTTCAATAAGATTATTCATAAGATCCCTACCCCCAAAATACCCACTACTGAAAATAGAAAAGATTTTTTATGAATGCCATGCCCCTAGACATTGGTTTTCATTTAAGATGAGCGAGGGTAGTTGATTTAGATGCGTCTTAGGCCATGGCTATTGAATTAGAAGAAGATCTTATCACAACTAGAAAATGGAGGAAAGATGTCCAGCAACCAAATTCTTAGAGTGTTACTTCCTCTGATCCTCTGTTACAAAGATTGATGAATGATGTAATTACTATGAAGAGGAAATTTCCTAAGGGAAATGTGAATTCCCCTCAATTATAAAAAGATATTCCTAGAGGAAACCTTGATCAAGAAAATCCTAGCCATAGATATCTGGGACAGTCACAAAATGAAGAAAGAGTAGTAGAGGTCCCTCTTAAAAGAGAAAATATGTGTACCTTTCACCTCACTGATGAGCATGATGGTGCAACTTGTCCTGAGATGGTGGGATCAATGCAGATGCTGTTAATAAATAATTAGTTGATGATCTGTCTGAACATGTAGAAGTTTCTTCGTTACCTGGTGGCTCCGAAAATTATTTTATGGAGTACGAGTCAGACTCTGAAAGAGGAGGCAGTATTCTGGTAACTTTTGAAGATCCCACATGTTTGATCATGACCAAAAATCAATGTAGTTCTCAAGCTAATGACTCTCCTTCAAATTCTCAACACTGGGACAAGGATAAAGGTAAGGATTTTTCCCCAAAAAATTCTTTTTCCAAAATTTCAAATGTTAAGGAGGCTGAATTTTTTCAAGACGCTTCGCCTAATTCTTTTTTTGACGTTGTAAATTTCTTTGAAACCTTGAAAATGCAAGTGTCCGCAATAGAATATCTTAGAATCAATCCCAAAGAACTTAAAAGACTAGTTAGTTATGTGAAGTCGGGTCAAACCTCTTCAAGTCCCGCGACTAGTGAAACCATACATGTTGTCTTTCCAGAAGAAGTCCAACCCACCCTGGCTACCCAGTCCTCTATCGATACAAGTCCTTTTGTCTCTCAAAAACCAGAGCCTTTCTATCTTTCTCTATTTATTCATGGGTTTAAATTGAATAATTGCATTATTGACTCTGGAGCATCTAATAATGTGATGCCTACTTTAGCTGCAAAAGCTCTAGACCTCCCTCTAATAGCCACTTTTGGGAGATTTTATTCCATGGATTCCAAACAAGTCCCTTTAGTAGGACAGATTAAAGATGCACAGGTGGCCTTAGCTGCTCATCCGAGTAAAAATCTTAAGTTAACCATTCTAGTAGCCAATATCCCCGCCATATATGGGATTTTTCTTAGTATAACCTTTTGTAGAGACCTTGGGGGGGAAATCAAATTGGATTGGTCACAAGTGACAATCCATGTTGGTAACCAAAATATTGTTTTGAAACCTAAGGGAAAATCCAAGTATACTATTTTTCCATCAGAAGACCCTAAATCTCAGATCTTATACCATGAATGTGAATTTGGAAATTATATGATGTCATCAGAGGTGAATTCAGAAAGAGTTGATAATGAAGAGTTGGATTCTTTGTGGTCTTTAGAGTTTGATGGTAGTTGTGCCTCAGTAGGCTCTGGAGCAGGGGTTGTTCTGATATCACCACAAGGAGATATTTTTCCTCACTCTTTTAAGTTGGAGTTTGATAATACCAATAATACTACCAAGTACAAAGCCCTTCTACTTGGTCTTGAAGAAGCTAATAAAAAAGGAATAAAAGTCCTGAAAGCTAAAGGAGATGTAGAACTGATAGTGAGACAGGTAAGCGGGAGGCACTCAATGAAAAATGAGAGGCACTCAATGAAAAATGAGAGGCTGAAACATTATAGAAACTATTTTTGGGATGAAATTGAGGGAGTCAAGGCCTTTTCTATTGAAGCTATTCCTAGAAACCTTAACAGTAGAGCTAATTCTTTGGCAGTCTTAGCATCTTTGTTGCTCCCCCATCCAGATTTCAAAGAGATGATTTATAAGATTGAAATGGTATACAGAACTAAGGTACCTGATAATGTTGAGGACTGGAAAGTCTTCCAAGATGACAAGCAGATCAATAAATTTCTACAAATGGTAGAAGTTTTTAGCACTACTTACTTTGAGGGATCTCAGTCGACCTGCGAAGAATTTTTTCATGATCGGGGAAAGACTGTTAAAGAAGGAATTATTTAGCTAAAAGGAAATCGTATCACTAAAGGTCTTGTTTCTCTTGAGAATTTGTTTGATAGATCTGATGCAGTTAGGAAAAAACCCATTTCTCATGAACCTCCTGATGAAGGTGACTCAAAAAAACTAAATATAGGAGATGAACAAGACCCTAAGTTTGTAAATTTGGGAAAATGTTGTACAGCTGATGAAAGGAGAAGATTATTTGATTTGCTAAAGGAGTATAAGGATGTTTTTTCCTAGTCATACCAGGAATTGAATAATTTCAAAGGAGGTAAATTTCAACATCACATCCCTTTAAAGTCAGGCGCCACATCCTTTAAGCAGAAGCTGAGAAGCTATAACCCTAAAGTGTTGGAAACAATAAAAAAAGAGGTTGAGAAGATGTTGCAAGCTTGAATAATATATCCTATTCATCATTCCACCTGGATAGCCAACATAGTGCCTTTGAGGAAAAAGAATGGTGAGATACGGATTTGTGTGGATTTTAGAAATCTGAACCAGAGCAGTTTAAAGGATAATTATGGGCTTCCTATGATGGATCATATATTGCAAATAGTGGATGGCACAGAAATGATGTCCATGTTAGATGGGTTTTCTGGTTACAACTAGATTAAGGTAGCTGACGAGGATCAACATAAAACAACATTCACCACACCATGAGGTACATACGCCTATTGTTGCATGCTGTTTGGACTGATTAATACAGGTGCCAAATTCCAATGAGCAATGGATTCTTCTTTCAGTCATCTAATTAAAAAGGTGATTATCATCTACCAAGATGATTTGACAATTTTTTCTAAAAGGCAAAAAAATCACTTGAAAGATTTGAGAGTTGTTTTACAAAGGTGTAGAGAGCATGGGATCTCGTTAAATCCTAAAAAATCAATCTTTTATGTTACAGAAGGGAAGTTGTTAGGTCACATTGTCTCAAAAGATGGAATTAAGATAGACCTTGAGAGGGTCAAAGCTATCTAGCAAATAGGCTTACCTTCTAACCAGACAGGTGTTAAGTCTTTCTTTGGCCAGACTAATTTTCTTAGGAGGTTCATTCCCGACTTTGCTGAAACAACTAAACATGCGGTGAGTCTCTTAAGTGAAAATAATCCTTTCAAATGGATTTTAGAAGAGATTCAAGCATTTGATGATGTTGAAAAGGCCATAGCGTCTGCTCTGACATTAATCAACCCTGATTATAAAAAATATTTCATTATCTATTGCTACTCCTCAGAGCATACACTATCTGGGATATTATTGTAGAAGAATGATAAGGGAGAGGAAGTTCCAATTGCTTTCATGAGCATACCTCTCAAAGAGCATGAACTAAGTTACCCTATGGTTGAAAAACAAGCATATGCAGTAGTAAAAGTTGTGAAATATTTCAGATTTTATATCTTACACTCACACTCTACTGTATATGTACCTTCTTCTGTAGTCAAAGATGTTCTGACTCAACAGGATATAGGCATGAACAACAGAGATACTTGGGTGGAAAGAATCCAAGAATTTTATTTAAATATCCAACCGACTAAGTTAGTTTGAGGGCAGGGTTTATGCAAACTGATGGCTCACAATGTACCTGAAGATGATGTTCCCCTCGCTCTGTTTGTTGGTCTACCAGACTCATGGTTTTCAGATGTGGCTTTCTACTTGACATATGGAGACTTTCCAGAGCATCTAAACCCTAAGGAGAAAAGAAACCTCTAACTCAAATCTGCAAAGTATGTTATTGTGGATGATATCCTATACAAGAAAGGAATTGATGGATCTTTCTTGAGATGTGTTGATAAGGAACAACAGGAGAAGTTGCATATAAAGTTTCATAATGAGGCCTGTGGTGGTCACCTCTCATTGACTATAACTGCTTTCAAAATTCTAAGAAGTTTCTATTACTGGCCGGGGCTGTTCGTAGATGCATACAAATGGGTTGCTAGCTATGAAAAGTGCAAGCTTTTCAGCGGAAAACCACAATTGGCAGCCCTGCCTCTAAGGCCAGTAGTTATTGTTGAGCCTTTTAAATAATGGGGATTGGATTTCATTGGTCCAATAAATTATCCTACTAGTGTTGGACATACACACATCATGAGTGCTACGGATTATTTCATTAAATGGGTCGAAGCGGTTCCAGTCAGGAAGACGACATCAGAGGTAGTATGTGTTTTCCTCAAAAATTACATCTTGGTCAGGTTCGTCATCCCTCAAAAATTAGTCACAGACAATGATACCATTTTTTCTTCTTCAGAAATAAATTTTTTTTGCTATGACAAGGGTATCCATCTTTCACATGCGTCTAATTATTACCCGCAAGGGAACAGTCAGGCAAAATTGAGCAACAAGAACCTGATACCAATTATGAAGGAATTGGTAAATGATAATGCCAGGGACTGGCATAAGAGGTTATATGAGCTCTTTGGGAAGATCATGCCTCTCCTAAAAGAGTGATTAGAATGACTCCATTTGAGTTGGTGTATGGTGTTGAAGCTCAATTGTCCCTACCTTTAGAACTGGCAGCAGCGAAGTTACAGAAAGTAATTGAGGAACAGATCTTCAAGGATGGTTTAGAAAAAAGAATTTTGTATCTCAATAAGATCCAAGAGGAAAGAGAAGAGATGTTGGAATAAATAGAATTACATCAGGCTAGAGTGAAGAAAATTTTTGATAGGCGGGCTAGGCCAAGAAATTTCATGGAAGGAGATCAGGTTTTTCTCTGGGATAAAACGAGAGAACCTAGAGGTGCTCACAGAAAATTTGAATCATTATGGAAGGGGCCCTTTATTATCAACAAATCCATTTGGAGTAACTCATTTGTTCTCAAGCATCAAGATGGAACTGTTCTACCATTGACCTTTAATGGTCAAGATCTAAAGCTGTACCAAATGTAATTAACTTTTTCTCGCCTCATTGTATATTTTCCATCTTTTTGGCTTGCTTTCCTTGTGTTTTTCTTTCCTTTCTTTCTCACTTTTTTCTTTTTGCTTTGTCCCATTTTTGTTTTGGGGTCCCTTTTTTGGTTGACTCCCTAGTCTGTGAAACCAAAGCTACTAATTTCATCCTGCATCCTCAAGAGTCCTTGTCCCCAGTCAGAGCCATTGTTACCCATGATTTTTGACTCATACCCTACATTTTATCGTTTCCTAAAATCAGGAGTTTACCATCTTAAAAGCAAAAATGTCATCATATCTTTTAGTCTAGTTTGCATTTTCTCCTTGTCGGTTGAACTTGAATCTTGAACTTACTTAGTTCAAGGTTCAAGGTTCAATGTCTCCTTGCAGTGTGTTTTTCCTTTCTTCTCTTTTATGTGAAAATGAGTGGCGCGGTTTGCAATTTCCAGTCTCCCATTGAACTCTGAATATTGAACTTGTTTAGTTCAAGGTTCAAGGTTCAATTGCAGTCTTCATCTTGCATAAAGTGTAGTAGAGTTTAAGTTTTTTCCGCTCACGTGGTATTTTATAAACACACCAAAAGGAAGTAATGCCTTATTACCCATTGAACTTAATTTGTGAACTAGGCTTTATCAAGGTTCATAGTTCAACCGAAGCTTGCGTGTTGAATAGGTGAAAAGACAACGGTGACGTGACCGAAGTGACATCTGGCAGGTGATAATTTTATCCATGCGTGTTGTGCATATAATCATCATTAGATGTGATGCTTATATGTCATTTCAATCATTTAAGAGGAGAAATAATTAATGATCGCATCAGGCGAAAACTCTTGTCACATTTAATTAAGAGCCTGCATTGTCATTAAATGCAAATCTTATGCATTTTGTGGGAAAATTAGTTATAAAATAAGAGTTTGTGCTATCACTCTTCTGGTGAAATCAAATTAGCAGAGCAGTAGAGGTATACTCTCATCCTAAGAAGCTTAGAGTGTGCAAAATCTCCAGGTTAGTGTTTTTCTCTTCTAGAGTCCTTGTTCAAAGTTGAAGCCATTTGAAAAAGTTTGATATTGAAAGGCTCTATTTTCCTTCTGCAATCTCGGTCTTTTATAAGTATTTTCCTTAAAGAAATATGAAGTCCCCGCTCCCAAATTTTAAATGAACCTCCCCTTTAGTTAGTTCACTTCTTGAGTGTGATGACACAATGATAGAAGCGGGTGCCTTAGAGGAGATTCACAGTAAAATCAAAAGCCCTGTTTCTGGTTGTATAATAGAGAAGGTGGTGTTAAGTGGTCTAGCCAATGCAACAAAATTTCCCCTAGTGCCCCCCTATCTAGAGTTAGTAATGGAATGTGTTAAAAGGTATGATAGGGAAGAGAGATGTATTAAGAAGATTGATGGAAGTCCCCTGACTTTCATAAACTAAGATGTCATCCTCACAGCAATGGGCATTCCAGAAAAGGATCCTTATGAAGGATGGGCCATTGCTTCCTCCTACTCTATTTTATCAACGAAGAAACAGATTTATAGAATTGAAATTTCCAAAAAATGGTTGTTGGAGGTGAAAAGGAGAGGGTCAAGGTTGCCCAAACCCCTTACAATATATCATTTCAAGCCCGAAGTTGCAAAATTAGTGATTTTGCTGAACAGGATCAAAGGTAATAATCACGCTTATTACTAGCAGGACTTGATGTATTTTTTTATCCAAATAACTTTGGGAGGAGAAAAGTTCATTGATTGGGTAGACTGTATTTCTGATGAACTTCATCATCAACTAGAAAATTATTCAGAAAAGTTTGGTGGCTTCTATATGTCTTCTTATCTGTTCTATGTGTTGGCTTGTACTAGAAAGTGGGATTGTTTATATCATGAATTACATGTTCCCAATATGAAGGTGTATGATTATTATCCCCATCTACAGAAGGGATTCCATGTTGACAATTTTATGAAAGTAAATGGTGTTTTTCTAGGAAGGTTGATTTTTGAACTGCAAGGGAACATTGAACAGAGAATGTCAGAGGAGGCTAAGAAATTTGTTAATGTTTTTGGGAGTTTCTTCATACAATTCAGAAGGTTTACTTATATAAGAGTTGGCCGATTTGAAGGAGAACTATTCAAATTTCCTAGATATTCTCTGGATTTGCATGTTATAACTGAGGTTGGTCGCCAATTATCCCATGTACACAAAGACCTCAAAGAAAGGAAGGGAAGAGATAAATCTAGTTTTCCTATAGAACTTGGTTTTTATTCCTGTAAGAATTCCTTTGATGCTCTTAATTTGGAGCAAGAATTGAACAAACTAAAACTGAAACCTTTCAGGCTAGGAGAGATTTTGACATCAGGATGTATGCTGTGTGGCATTTTAGTTTACCTTCTAAATTTTTCCATGTCCCTGAAATGGAGGATTTCTGGAAAAATTGCGCAGATGATTTCGAAGTCAAAAGAAGATTATGGTGCAGATTTACACTTGGCCAAATAGTTAATATGAAAACAGGCATTGATGCCAATGGAATAGAAGAGGGGGAAGATGAAGAGATAATTGATGAATAGTATAAAGAGAAGGTTCAGGGGTTGCCACTCCCTAAAATTGACTGGAACATAGAGGAAAGAGAGAGTATCCACATCAAGACTCTCGGTGTTATAAAAAGAACCGAAAGATAGATTGCCAGTAAAAAGCCACCTCCTCACAAAAGGCACAATACTAGAGGATCAATTCTTAAGGCTCATGTTGAAAAAGCTATCCCAAGTTCTAATGAAAATGTTTCTATTGCAGATCCGTCTAAATCTAAAAATGCAAAAGTTGTTGAATCTAAAGTTAAGAAGCAGAGGTCTCCTCATCCTGTTCCACCCATGAGGACTTCCAGAAGAAAGGCTCTCAAAGAAGAAATCAAGCCAGTCAGAGAAAAGGAAGTGATCAATCTCTAGGAGATGGATACCTTGATGGAAGATGAGAACACACAATGCTCTGTATCAAAAGAAGCAATTTACAAAAAAGATAATCAGCAGGGAGTTAAATATTCTACGATTTCTATGCCCACCAGTCCAGCACAGGCAATGGTAGATTCTCAACAGTCACCAGTTCCCACTTTGAAATGGTTAGAAACGTTCATCAACAGAAAAAGAAATGTCTTGCCAATAACACTACCAGTTGAAGATATGGTAAGAAAATGTCTAGGTTGCTCGGAGAAACCAAAAAGGATCAAAATAGAGTCCAGGGTGGATATTGATGAAAAAATAGGGCATTGGTATGCTGAATGTGTAGTCCCCAAGAATGATAAGGAACTCTCTGAAGCTACTGTAGATGATTTCACTGTTGAGAAGATAGATCTTGGATATTCAACCAAAGTGGTTGATGTAAAACACTTGGAAAAGTCTACGAAAAAATCATACATAGGTATTTTAAGGATGAAAAGGATAAGAATGAGTTGAAAACAACATTCAAAAAGATGGATAAATTCATTCAGGAATTTTGGGACCCTAATCCTCTCCCTTTGATTATAGATTCATAGTCATTTGATCCATGTTCACCAGAGGTTAGTAAAACCCTGGATCAAATTCAGAAAAAACAAACTGATTGCGGATGCCTATACTAAATGGATCCAAGCCATGGTACAGAAAGGAAGAAATTATATCAATGAGTTGATTAAGACTCACAAAGTTGTGAGTTCAATTGTTGCTAAGATTCTGGTGGAATTAATAGAGTGGGAAAATGAGAACAAAAAATGGCTAAAAGTGACGAATCAGCTCTACGAGATAGAGAAAGACAAGGTGAGTAAATTCCTAACTAAGAAGTTTGTTCTAGGATTGGACAAAGATAATGTCTACGTCTCCATCAAGAGTATTGAGTGGAGGAACTCCATTATTAAATCTGGTCATGATAGGACCACCTACCTATTGAGTAAATCAAAGGGGTTGATAGACACCATGCAAAAAGATCTCAAATGTTTGAACGTTTCACTTATAAAATAAGATACTCAAAGTATCAAAGGAGTAGAGGAATTGCTACTGGAGTTTGAACATGAGATTGCCGCCATCAGAGATACTAAAGGCATTACCCCAGATGATATCATGGCCCTTGCCAATATGGAAGCTATGCTGGTAGTATGTACCCATCACCTCGAGGCGCATATACAAAAAATTTCTCAGGTCCGCAAGGATAAAAAGTTTCTGAAGCAAAGGGTAATTCACATTACCCTGCCGCATCAGTCCATGATCACCAGTTTTTCAAAGGCACATAAAGAATGGAGGATCTCCTACCTTGTTGACACCTCACAGAACCAATCAAAGGGATCCAGCGCATCCACCTCTCTATGATCATGCTTCACAAATCATAGAGTAGTGGTAGTTTTTCTTAGTTTATGTTTTCTTTGGTTTGGGCGGTTTTGTAAAGAAAAATAGTTATACTGAATACCGTAGAGTGTATCTCAGGATGGAAGTTTCTATTTCTAAAGACCGATGGCTATTTATATAGAAAGGATAATCCGTACATGGATGATAGTAATTTTGGTTAAGTTAGGGCAAGACTTAATAGTTTTTAACATTTTTTCAATTAGTTTGTTAATCGAGAAAGAAACTTGGAAGTATTTTTTTGATATGAATGGAACAAAAATTTATGCTGGGTGAATCTGTTGGTTTATATTATCATATTGATCTCTATTGGTATATTTCTTGAATATTAGGAATCTATTTTCAAGTGGATTTTTCTATAGTTTGCTTTAGTATAGTCTTATTTTCAGTAAGTAAGTTTTGAAATTGAAGTCCGTGAGCTTCATTTAGTGTTGATATATCTATCTTTCATTTAGTTTTCATGACATGTTGACGTATGAAATGCTGCAAAAGCCTTATTCGCTTTCTGGTTAAAAGTGTGTGTTTGCGAAAGCAATTTATGATTTTTAGAATTCATTGAAGATCAAATACGGAGTTGTACCTTAATTCAGAGAATTATAAATCTAAATATTATAATTCAACTGTTAGTTTTAGATTATTGTTTTTCATGGGCTTAGAGCAAGTAATTGATAATTTATAGAAAGAAAAATATGTATGCTAACAAAAGTGTATGATTGCAGGTATTCAACCCACTTCATATGCTTGTGACTGAGCTTATCTTATGAATTCAAGAAACTCAGTGCTTGGTTGTATGAAAAGACTACAAAATCCTTTGGAAGAAAGTAGGGCTTCGACTTCCTCAAAGCCTAGACTAGAGCATACATCTCTAATTCATAAGAAGAGTACTTCTTTAGCTTCACTTAGTTTTCAGAGTGAAATGCTATTGGTCTTCCCTTTTGACTCAAGATAGCACCAAGAGCTACATTGCTAGCATCACATTCCACTGTGAATAGCTTCTCAAAGCTTGGAAAAATCAAGATTGGTTGAGTAGCAATATTCTTATTTAACAACTCAAACCCATGGTTACCTTGTTCATTCCATACAAATTTAGTTTTCATCCCACCTTTGATAGTATCAAGCATAGGAGCACAAATTGCATTGAATTGCTTTATAAACTTTCTATAGTACTGTGCTAAGCCATGAAAACTTATTACCTCAGTTTCTATCCTTTGAGTAGGCCAGTTGATAATGGCTTCCACCTTGCTAGGATCCATCTTTAGAATGCCTTGAGATAGCACAAACCTGAGGTACACTAGCTCTTATTTCATGAATTCACATTTCTCCAATTTGATCATCAAATTCTCTTCATGCAGCTTCTTGAAAACTATTTGCAGATGTCTGAGGTGTTCTTCCCTTGTCTTACTATAGACAAGTATATCATCCAAGCACACTACCACAAATTTTCCTATGTAGTCCTTAAGAACTTCATTCATGAGTCTCATGAATGTGGATGGGGCATTGGATAACCCAAATGGAATTACAAGCCACTCATACAGTCCTTTTTTGGTCTTGAAGGTTGTTTTCCATTCATCTCCCTCATTGAATCTGATTTGATGGTATCCACTCTTCAAGTCAATCTTTGTGAAAATTTTGGCTTCACCTAGATAGACCATTAGGTCTTCTATCCTAGGGATAGGGAACCTATACCTAATGGTTATTCTATTTATTTCTCTGGAGTCAGTACATAGTCTCCAAGTTGCACCCTTTTTAGGGGCTAAGACAATGGGTACGACACAAGGACTAATGCTTTTCCTAATTAGACCTTGGCTTAGGAGTTCTTGGATCTGTCTAGCTATTTCCTCATTTTGTTGAGGAGTCATTTTATAAGTTTCCCTTTTGGGAAGGGTAGCTCCTAGAATGAGGTCTATTTGGTGGCTTACAGTCCTCTTAGGGGGTAGGGTTTATGGTTTTCCATCACTAACAATGCCTTCATACTCATGCAACATCTCCTGCACTTCCTTTGGCAATTTTGTCTTCTTGACTATCTTGTCTGCAACTTCTTCTTTTGGTTTCAACACAAGTACAAAGCAAACTCCCTCTCCTTCTTCTGAGGCTTCTAATAAATCTTTCTCACTAACCATGAGAACATTGGGGCCAGATGATTTCATTTCTCCATCCTCCAATAGTGACTATATTTTAAATGTCACATTGTCCTTCTTGAAAGAATATTAATTCTTTGCTCCATCATGCATGGCCTATCGGTGAAATTTCCATGGTCTACCTAGGAGTAGGTTACATGCATCCATAGGTAGAACATCACATAATAATTTGTCCTTATACCTCCCAATTGAAAAATCCACCCAAGCTTGTTCATTGACAAGGACATGTTGTCCTTTGTTTAACCAAGTGACTTTATAAGGATTGGTGTGGGGTATCCTTTTCATTTTCAACTTTTTGACTGCCTCCTCTAACACTATGTTGTCAGTAGACCCTGAGTCTATGATTACTATACAAACCTTTCCCATCATTTTTCACTTCACTCCAAAAAGTGATCTCCTATGACTAGGCTCTTCTTTTACTGGCTCCTTAATCAGAGTTCTCATCATCATTAAGTTTACACCTTCCTCTGATTCTAATAGTATTTCAGGGTGTTTACCTCCACCACTAGTGTCCTCTTGAACATAATTTACCCTTTTATCACTTCCTTGGGAAGTGGTTTCTTTCTCTGGACACCTATATACAGGATGTCCCAACTGGTTGTAGTGATAACACTTCATAGTGGAAAAATAGTTACCTCTTCCTTGACTACTGCCTCTTCCTCTATTGTAAGAGTCCCTTCCTCTATTTGAACTCCCTCTGTTGGAGTTTCCTTCTTGCTTCTTAGTAAACTTTGTCTCTCCTTGAATCTTTCATTCAGAACTTCTTCCACCATATCCACCTCTCTATCCTCTATTGTCTCTTCCTCTACCTCTTCCTCTTGTAGTGCTAGAGTCTTGTTTCTTTCTCTACTTCTCTTCAACCTTGATTGCAATTTGGTGGCACTTCTGAATGGTGTATGGAGTCAAAAGACTCATCTCATCTTGTATGGTCGATTTAAGTCCATTAAGGTATCTTTCTACCTTCATCTTCTCATCCTCTACAACTCTAGACCTCATGCAAAGCCTCTAAAATTATTTTGTATCAGAGTTTGAATCTAGGTCCTTTTGTCTTAAACCTTGTCTTCTTTTATGTAGTTGGATTTCATAATCCTCAAGGATATAAGCATCTCTAATCTTTGCAACCATATCTCTCCAGGTGGCAATGGGCTTCTTTCCTTCCTTCTCCCTCTCACCTTGGATGAATTTCCACCAAGTGAGTGCAGGCCCTCTTAGTCTGGCTTTAGCGACTTTCACCTTTTGAGCCTTAGTGATGCCATCACACTTGAAATATTTTTCTAGTCCTTCTATCCAATCTAGGACTATCTTTGGTTCCATCTTTCTAGTAAAAATAGGAACTCCTTCTAGTGCTTTAACACTCATAGCCTTTAATGCTTTCAAGAATGGTTCCTCATTAAGGATAGGGTCAGCTTTAGGTACTTCATCATCTATGTAAATATCCTTGCCTTTCCCTTCAACCTTATCCTTCACTTCTTCTGCTTTCACATCAACTTCATCTACCTTTTTCTCTAATTGAGCCAATCTATCTCAGAGCATTCTATTCTCCACTTCTTGTTCATCTACCTTCTTATCCAACTCTACATTGGTCACCATTGTAGACTCTCCTACTGACTCTTCTGGTTGGAACATTAACACAAGCCTTATCAAACAAGCTCTAATACCAATCTGATGGAAGTGCTCCAAGGTGTGCTCACACAAACTTACTAAGGACTTCACTTGTCCCAATCTCCTTAGGATCCAAATATCTCTCCTAGGACCCCAATAGTCTCAATTCTCCAAGCCTAAGACTATCCTAACTCCACTCCATGAGTTATTCTTCTTGAGTTTAACCTTAAAAGACAACTACCAATAGTTTTGTCTCAATGCTTCACTCTAGCTTAAAGGATTCTAGGCACAAATCCTTCATACCAACTTCACCAATGCTTTAAGGGTCATTTCCACCATGATAACACTCATTCTTCATCCTTCCCACTTCATTGGAATGGGTCTTCATCCTCTAATCAATCGAGTTCAAGATTAATTCTCAATTTGGTCCTATTAGGCCTAATTGTCCAATTAGCCCTATCCAGAGGGTTTTTCTGGATTCTTTCCAAAAAATTGCAAACAACCCCAAAAATAACCTAGGATCCTTGTTAGAAATGGAAAGAAATGTAAAAAATGAATAATACTAGGAAAGAATCTAAGCGAATGAATGCATAAAAGAAATATTACCATAAACAAGGAGAGAGAAAGCTCCAAGTTTCAACACAAGAAGGCAAGATATTTGAAAGGGGAAAGCAAAGAAAACCCCTTGTGACATTATGAATGAGGCATGAAAAGCCTAAGAAGAGGAGAGAGAGAGAGAGCGAATTGCTCATACAATAATTG
>MU226323.1:1003746-1006246 GCA_018584345.1 Thuja plicata
CTTAATACCACTTTTTAATTTAATTAAAATAATCAATTAGTCATCCTCATAAAATAATCATTATTTTGGACAACTTAATTAATTAGATTAATTAAATCAAACTACCTCTAAAATGGGGACATTACATATTTTAACCCCATTAGTTTTATTATGTTATCACTTGATTAAGGAAATTGCAATGGGTTACTCTAGTGGCCCCTTTGTGCCCCAGTCCCCCCACTGAGAGTCCCTCCCAAAGTTGGCTTAACATCCGCTCAAGCACACACACATAATGGCATACAGTGAGTTCATTCATATCCACACAAGCATGTAATATTGTGGACATGTCCCTCAAAAATAATACAACCATCTCATCCATGTAGGGTTTTCCAATAGTTCCCATATGAACTCACAAGTGTCGAATTCACATTCACAAGCATGCTTGAGCACGCACATGACCTCTTCAAGGGGTGAAATACAAACACAAGGCATCTGTGGGCTCACATAATCACCAAAATGTAATATCACAAATGAAACATCACCAAATGTAAAACAAGGCTCAAAACTTGGATATAAGCATACCAAGGCCAAAATTCATCAAAATTTCAACTTTCAAATATCAAGGAAATGAGAAAACCCATTTGTCCGTGTGCCCATCCTATGTCAAAATGTAATCACTTAATATAAAAACTAAAACATAAAATATCCAACCATTCAAACATATAAAAACCCTCATTTTCAAAATATAAAAACAATTGGATCAACCACTCACAATTTTCATCCACAATGTACAAAATCTTTCCATACAACTCATTAATTTTATTTTATTTTAAACACTTCCATAGGTCTAAAATGAATTCACAACAAGACTTGAGAAGAGAGATTCAACATACCTTTCAATGATCAAGAAAACTCCAAATAAACTTAAAAAATGAAGCACAGTCCACGAAAAATGATGAAACTTGGAGGAGAAGGAGAAAACAAACCAAGGAATCCAAAATGCAATGGCCACAAAATTTCAATCTCTAAAAATTGCCCTCTCTATCAAATTCACATTTTCCATGTAATATTTTGAGAAAATCCCCAAAATTCTTATAAAACTAAGCTATGCAAATGAATGAAAAGTCAGTTTTTAATAAAGTCTCAAAAACTTAAAACTCATAATAAAAATATAAATTCATAAACTTTCATCAAAAATAAAACAATTACCAAAATCCCTCAATTGAAATATCAAAATATTTTTATAATTAAATCCCTTTCAAAACTAGTTGATTGCAACAATTATGCCCAAAACACTAACCGACTACACTAAACAACTTCGACGCACATACAAGGGAGACAAATATTACACAACATGGAGATGCAAGATACCTTACATCCAAACCATCCTACATGATATTTGAACTTTGGCATACGATAATAGACTGGTGTGTATACATAGCAGGAAAACTGCCATCCAAAAGTTGAAACGATAATTTTGGTCAAATACAAGTTGGCCACATGACTACCTTCAATTCAACCATCGTCGAGGTTATGTATTTTATTTTGGGCATACTCAAATCTCCCAATTCATGTAAAGTTGATGTTTGGTACCTGTCCACACTAGTACAATAGCTGAAGCGCATGTGGGTGCACGCACACACACACATACACACACATGCATACTGTTGGTGTTTATAGCTGTTACACTTTGAAAATCCACCAATATATCTTCAAGCTGATATTATTAATGGTTAGTTCCAAGTGTGAAAGATCTGGAAGATAAATGGACCAACTATAGGGTCAAGACTTCCCTTTGCACTTCTGGCTCTGCAAAACCAAGGTGGGTACACCTAATCCAGACTAAACTCAATTTTTTACAACACCTTCTACTTCTAGATTTGAACAATAGATGAATGGTAAGTAAGTAATAAATTCCAACCTAGCATTCATTGACTCCCCACTATCATTGGTGGAATAACAACAACAACTGCAAAAGTAAATAATTATGGTACTGAGTTTGATTAAAATTTGTGGGACATAACATAGCCAAACCACTTCAGATATATATCTCAACAAAAATACTAATTCTCGATCAATGCCTTATCCATTGGGAAAAATCCTAAATACAATACTGAAGCTGAAACACCTTATTGCTTAAGATTCAAAGCCATAAACATAAGAACTCTTAGACCACACACTACAAGATCCGAAAATAGATATCCAGGTAGAATCAATGTAATATCCAACGCATTTTAATTTGACCTAAGATCAAAGACTTGCAGAATACACATATGCATGTTGCACTTATACAGTAAGCCAAAAAACTTACAACTCAATAGATAACATAAAGGAGAGACTTAAAATCTGAGACAACTTATATTAAGTATGATGAAATCTGTTCCTAAATCAATATGACAAGGAAATATGCAATATGACAATATACAAAAGATCAAACAACTTTCAATTCTATCTCCATACAATCTGAATATAATATCTGCTATATCCTAGACTAGAAATAAGTATAAGCCTAATGCTTTCT
>MU226323.1:1011246-1035932 GCA_018584345.1 Thuja plicata
AAAATTAGAGTATTTGGAGATCTTTTCAATGATGCAAATGATTCTTGATTTTGAGCACCGAGTCAAAAGTTATGGCCCTGCCAAGTTGGGGTAAAATTTTGCAGAAATTTTTTATAGTTTTCAATATTTTGGGATCTGATTGGAAAAATGTGATGATCTGACCTAAAAGAGTGCCAAAATGGTATCAGAGAATGTAAACTCAAGATTCTGACATATTCTTAAACACTCAGTGTCCTAGATGCGACTTACCATATGCGACCCTAAACAGACCAGATGTGATTATGCATTGACTTAGATTTACCAAATGCGAGCCTGGATTTACTAGATGCAAGCTTGTTCACCAGATGCGATCCTGGATTCACCAGATGCAAGCTTGTTCACTAGATGCAAGCTTGTTCACAAGATGCAAGCCTGGATTCACCAGATGAGAGCTTGTTCACCAAAAGTGACTCTAGACACCAAATGTGAGCCTTTGACAGACTAGTTTAGATTTTCTACTTAGTTTGAAAATGATGAAAATTTGTCAAATATCAGGGTTTGTCTATTGAATTTCCATGAGTCTAAAGGTTTGAAAATATTTGTAACCATCTGAGAGGTGCTAAATTAAGGTAATTATCTTTTTTTTTAAATTCACACACATCAAGAAATGTTATTAGACATCAAACACACCTATCCTTTACAACTTTGGTTGAGGTCAAAAATACTTGCTCATTGACTTAGGAACACAATCAATGACTCCTTAGAATATGGCAGTCCAAAAACATGCAATGGATGTTGGAGGTCATATTACCCAAAGAGTAACGTAAGGGAGGGCTTGATATGCTGAGTGTCTTGGGGCAATTACTATTTTTCTTGCACAAGCATTAACAACCTTTTGAAGGTAGTTTGGGTGGTCACTAGTAAACGTAGTTTAATTTGGGAATCTATTCATAACTGTCTCCCATAGTCTTGCACAAGCAATATTGATACGTATAGACCTATAAGTACCTATATGAATATAGTCTTGCAAGAAAGATTGAAGTGGTTCCTCTCTACACAACATCCAAGCATGTCCAAGGAATGATCATCAATGTTCCAAGGACAAAATTGATTAAGTCTTTGGAGATTTTAATCTCAAGGAAGCATCTTGATTATAGTGAGGTGGAAGAGTTTGTGTCTACTCGTACTCACTTGGGTCATTCCTGCGAGATTTTTTCCTCAACCAGAAATCCCTCTAAGGATAAAAGAAATAAAGAGGTTTGGTGACTTAGGAGTCTAGATTTCTGATTCTTCACTAGGGAGAAGAGCATACTCTCCTATCCATGTCATTTTCTCCTATCAAACACTATTATAATAATGGAATGGTGTGTACTAAGAGGGAAGGGGTGAATCAGTACCCTTAAAACTTTTATCACTTTAACCTTTAGTACTCTTTACTTGCATTACCGACCATTGATGCTTTACTACCTTAAGCATGTAATATCAAAACATAAATATATCTGCATGTAAACATTCATGAAATGTAAGTACACATGACACAAGAATTGGTAATGCCGAAAACCCCTATTAGAAGGTAAAAACTGTGGTGGGGATGAAACCCACAAAGCTTCACTACCTAGAGAATGGAAGGTGTCAGTTAAGGCTACAAGTGTGATCACTTCTGATGATCTTACCCTGTTAGGAGTAACATTTTAGACTGGTTAGGTCTACTTGTTTAAGAGATTTTAACAACACTATTAAGTGTGCACTCGGTTAAGAGATTTACAATAAGACTGTTAAGTCCACTTTCTTAAAGGATTTCTTCTATTTTCTATAATTGTTAGAGAGTAGTCAAAAGTACTTGTTGATCTGATAGTATGCAATCTTGAATTGTTGAATACAGATCCTTTTAGTTCACAAGATATGTGTATCACCTATAATTATTGATTAATATCTCTATTCTACTCAGTAGCCTTGGATCTAGTTCTTCGTAACTGAATTCTTCCTTTTGTGTCCTTCTACATGAAACTCTCTATCTGATCCATAGATGTTTGTTGCGGCTACAATCATCATTTTCTGATTGATTACTACATCTATTTATACAATGTATTGACTTGATTAGGTTTTACGCTTTACAATAAAAAATCTATGATCAAAGGTTTACAACTTGACCTTGATCTCCTAGTTTGCATGTTTACAATCAGTTAAACTGATTAAACAATTACATATGCTTTACTTGTTCCTCAAGAAATGGTTTTACAGCTAAGCATAAAGCTAATTATAAAACTGAAGTGCTTTATCTGATGTGTATCTCAGATCCACTTTTCTTGGGAATAAAACTGTCTCTTGGTAGACTGGTGCTTGATGACGTCTTTATAGACATACTGCTCTTGGGTTATTCTGTGACTGTCTGCCGGGTTACTCTATGAACTTTCTGTCGGTGTTCACTGATCTCGGTGTTTACTGATCAAAGATATTTTTGATGACCATTGCACTTGTATGTTTTGGTGACCATTGCACTTGTCTATTTGTTGTTACTCGGTGATCATGTAACCGACGGTTCAAAAATTGTTTCCTTGTATACTAATGAAAACTTATGATCATCAATCTCCCCCTTTGGCATTAGTATCAAAAACTGATATGTGCAATTAACGGATCTGTTTAGTATATACACCAAGTGTTTAAATTGTCAATGACTCCCCCTATGTGCATGCCTCAGTATAGTGTATGTACATATGTTCCTTTGTAAGGTATATACATTTTCCTTTTTGCATTTTCTCCCTTTGAATTTTCCCCCTTATACATATCATTTCCCCCTTATTTTGAGAACAATTACAAAGGTGTAGTTCTTATAGCTTGTCAAATATGTGAGAATGGGATTTATGAATATCTATCATCCGCTTCTCGCATTTCTCCTTGAGGTGTTCCAGGGTCATGTGCTCCATAGTAATTTGGAGGTGCATATCATATATACTCTCGGTAATTGACATTTCTGGGGTGGCAATTAATGTCTTTGCCGAAGTCATGTGTTGTTGTAGCAATGTGAGATTCAGAAGTAACATAGCTTGAAGCTCAGTTACCTCATCTCTGATTTTGATTTCAATCTTTTGTAATTCCAGTCTCAACCGTTTGGATTCTACAATCTTTTCATAATGCAATTTGAATGCATTCTCGTCGGTTGTGAGACCTTGTGCACAAGCTTTAAGATCTTCATCTATCTTTGCTATCTTTTCACTATGATCTTTAGTGAAGTGCTCTAGAGTGCATAAATTTTGAACTAAGGTAATCACTTCTAAAATGAGAGGTTCCAATGAATTTACTAGTTCATAAAGTTTTATCTTGTTCTCTGCCACTTGTTGTCTGATTTTCTCGGTGATCTTATATTGGTACTTCTCTTCTGCTCATTCTTCTATGACCTTCTCGACATCCACATTTTGATTAGTGATAGCCTCGGTCAGAGCTGAGAGTTGATCAAGTATTGGTGCATTTTTCTCATTGTCTATGTTAGGCATGATTTGCATTATTATTTCCTTTGTTGTTTCTAGTACCTGTGTATTCTTGTGCTCCTTTTTGAGCTTGTCATGCATTGCCTTTCTCTTGTAGAGTTCTCCATACTTGGTCAGGGACTCAGGATCTAGTGTCCTTGGATCACAGTTGGGTATATCTTTAATTTCATCTAGTGTGACCATAGCTTTACTCTTCTTCTTATTCTTTGGTATGGTGCTGGAAGCAGGGGTATGTAGAACTATAGCAAGTTCTTTCTCTGTTTCTTTTGATTTTGGTGATTTTGTGGGACGTGTGCTTCCTTTTTTATGTTGCTCGGTATAAACCTATTGGTCGGTAGTAGACGTCTCTACATCAACATTTTCTGTATCTGTAGCCTTGTCTTCTTAAATGTTCTTGTTAGTGGCATCAGTCAGTTTCTCCTCTCCACTTGCATCTTTATTCTCCTCATTTGTATTCTTTTGTTGCTTCTCTTGTTCATCACCTTTTTCTTTAGGTATGTTTGCATTAGGCTCAGGGGTCTTTTCCTTTTCTTCAGATATGATATTGATAGCTTGTATCAATAATGGTATGTGACCTGATGCATTTACACGTGCAACATCTATTGTATCCTTTTCCTTTGCTTTCCCGGTGGCATCATTTATATCTTCATCATTTTTGGGATCATCATCAAAATCAATATTTGTTACATCTTTTATGGTGATCTATGTTGTATCCCCTAATGATTGTAATATTTGAGGTACATCATCCATGGCCTTGCTCACCTCTGTTGTCAAATCAATGGGATTGATGTCCTCGGTGTCATTGATGAAGATATGCTCTGGGCTCGGTGTGGCCTCTTTCTCTTCATATTGAGGTGTCTCGGTAAGAGCTAATACCTGCTTGGGGGAATTGAATATTTCATTCCAAGTCTCATTGATTTCTTTGTCAAGCTCTACTAATCTTCCCTCTAATACTTTGTATGCTCGCATCTTATCTGAAAATTTATTTGCATGCTTCTTCATCATTTCATCAATTTCTTCAAATTTTGACTCGGGTGGCATGATTGTAACTAATGATCTTTCCCTTATATGTTTTTTTTTTGTGCAAGGCATATGTCCATCTTGTTGATATTCTATCATTAAGATCTTGTGGCATTTTCTTGTTGAATTGTATTGGTACATACTTGTATGCAACGATTTCCTTAATTATGGCTTCTTCAATCTTATTCTGATATCTAGGAGATAAGGTTAGCCATTGTCTTATCTTTCGGTGTGATATTCTCCATGTGTTGATGATTGATTGTGCAACTTCATCAACTATTTTAGGAATTTTGTTCTTTTCAGGTTGGAGTCCTTGTTCACTCTCATCATGTTCAGTGTCATCCTTGTCCTCTTTTCCTCTTATATATTTTCTTCTTTGCCTCGGTGTTGATTGCCCAGTTTGAGGCTTCCTTTTCTGACAAGTCCTTACTATACCTTTCTTTACTAGTGGTGAGTCTTCCTCTTTTGTTGTTTTTCTTCTTGTTCTTGAGGCAGCTATTACATTTGTAACCTTTGCTTTCTTTACTGGTGGTGCATCTGACTTAGTAGATTGGGAATCAATTAACTCTTTTCCTTCACTGACGGGTGACTGTCCCTTGGTGTCATCTTGTTGTTTTGTTTCTTCATCATTTATCGACAGCTTCTTCTCAAGTGTTTTCACTATTTTTGTTTTCTTCATGCCGATCTTCTTCACTAATAAGCCTATCTTGATTCTAGACTTAGCTTCCTCATATGTACCAAATCTTGTTAATGATTTGTCCACTGGTTCATTCAATAAGGCTTTAATAGCGTTTGTGGCTTGATCAATGTTGATCTCATAATCTAATGGTGGCAACCATGTTGTTCTCGGTACAACTAGTTTTATTAGAGTGGTGTCGGTATCCACTATGAAACATATGTCATCCTTGTATTGTTCCACAAGTTGTGTAGGTATCCTCATTCTCTTCTACATTCTATCCTTGAAGGTAGTGAAGTATGCATCCATTACTGATGTGAAATTATCCCCTAGTGACTTAATTAGTTCACTAATTTGTGTAGTTATTGGTCAGGTTGTGTCCCAATAGACATTATTGACAGATGGGAAGAAATTTTGAAAGTAGAGGAATGTGCACATAAGGAGTGAACTGAACTTACATGAATTAGATTTGGTTGATCTAATAGTTCTCATATTCTCCTCTAATTTCTTCAGTAACAGCTTGGATAAGTCCAGTTTAAGTCCCTTCTTCCCAATCTTATATGCAGTGTCAACTGCTCCACATGCTATGTTGTTCATTACGCTAGCAAGTACACATGCACCAAACTTCATCTATGGGTTGGTGATTGAATTAAATTTTAAACCTCTGTCGTCCCATACTGCACTTGTTAACTTTTCAATCTCAGGGCAAGAAGGATGTTTAGGGATTTATCCTTGTCAGTTACTGGATAACCTGTTACTGCATGTATCACATCCTTAGTGATTGGTTTTGGTTCATCCAACCACATTTTTCTGTCATGTACTCGGCTGAGTACTATCTGAATCCACTCGGTCTTGAACTCTTTTAGGAAAATTAGGAAATTTTTTAACCCTTTCACCTCAATGTGTTTATGTTCATCTTTAAGGTTTCCATCTGTGCAAAGCTTCTTGTAAGCTTCTTCAACCTCAAGATCTCTGATCTTTGCAACCTTGCAGTGGATGTATGCTCGGACATCTTCAACCAGCAAAACCCTAGGAGGTATACTTGAGAATGCTCCTTGGTCGTCAGGTTGAGAAGCAACCTCTGGGAAAAAATTATACTTAGGCTCTTCACAGGTTGTGTTCTTGATTAGGTTGACCTTCTTGTCCTTCACATTCTTGATCTTTGACACTTGTGATGTGGATGCCATTTTTGTGGAATTAGGGCTTTCTCCGTAAATGAACTGTGATCTTGGTGATTCCATATACTCACTTTATCTTTGATGTAGATGGTAGAAATATGTTGGAGTTGCCTTTGAATCTACTATGAATCAATCTGCAAACTTGTCGCTTTTGGTCGCTCTTCTTCGCTCTTTTGTTTTCTCATTTTCACTTGGTGAATGAAATGAGTTCTTTGTTGCCCTATTTATAGAAAATAACCTAAGTGGTGCATTAAAATCTAGCTACCACTCGATTGATGAAAATAAAGATGCTTAGGTAAGTGAAAACTTATTTGTACTTTTCACATGTTCACAGATGATGTTTGGTGTGTAGCAGAGACTTGATTGTCTTCTACATGATTACCGACGATGCTCGGTTTACATTGACAAATTGGTTGTTGTCCATATGTATACTCATGATGCTTGGTATGTATTGACCAGCGAGATTGGATTCACAAAATCATAACAAGTAATACCATAGGGCATCTTCATTCATGCTAATTTGGCATATTATCAATAAATATTGGAACTGATGTAAAATATAGCTTTGTGGAGTGTAGTTCCATACTTACTTATTTTTCTTAGGTGGGGGTGGTGGAATCACCTAATGCATTGGATGAGGTGTCACCAACTATGGTGCTCAGTCTAGCATCATCTTTGCTTGAGGCTTTCCTCCACATTTGATTTCTCATTCTCCTGATACCTTCAATAGTGTTTCCATATGCAAAAGTGCTTGACTTTGTCACTCGGTCTCTGCAGTCTTTGCTTGGATGACCGAACTTATGACAGTGTAAGCATGTCATTCTGGAGTTAGTCCAGCTTCTAGACCTTCTTATCCATTTCCTCATGTAGTTTGTAGCTATGTGTCCATATCTGCCACATGCTATGCAATTTACCCATGTGTTGTAATCCCAAACATATGAGTTACTGACTCTTCTCGGTTGATATGTATCTTCTTGTTCTTTGGGTTTCCATGCTTGCTTTTTCTTTTTCCTGCATTCATGAGATGTGTGGCCATGCATTTTGCAAGTAGGACAATATTTTTCCATGTAGGATTCCTTCTTTGGTTTTTTCACCTTAGCTCTGCATTCATGTGCTTTGTGTCCATGCTTGTTACAGTTATAACAGTTACCTATGAATGTAGAGGTGGATTTAGGAATACCTTTAGCTTTGCTCCTGCAAACATTTGATGTGTGGCCTAGTTTTCCATAGTGATTGTATGACTGCTTCTTTGGTCTTGGATTTGTATAGACATCTTTTTAATTAGCTCAGTTTGATGATTTTCCATGCTCGGTATACCCAAAACCGCCATTTTTGTTGAGTCTTTTTTGTCCATTGAGAAATTCATCCATTCTTTTTGTGTTGTCTTCAGCTTTCTTGATCATATCATTATGCTGTTGTTGAATCCTTGCTTCATGCTTTAGTTTTTCATTTTCTTCTCTTAGTTCACCAATAGCTTCCAATTTCCCATTAAGTTTTAGGTTTACTCGGTTGGCCTCATGACTCATAAGAACTATTTGATTGGTGATTTCAATGTGATATTCAGTAAGTCTCTGTATTTTAGTTTCTCTCTCTTGCAAATTTTCAGTGATCTTCCTCTTGTCATCAATAGCTAATTTTCTTTCTTGTTAAGCTTGTTTAGCATTATTCATAACATCAATCATTTGTTTAGCATTATTCATAACATCAATCATTCTTACTATCTGTGTCTCTTGACTGATTTGTAGTACCTTTAATTGTTCAGTCAGATGTTGATTGATTTCATTCAGACTTGTAATGCTTCCTTCAGATGTGTCAGATGTATTACTAGATGTAGATCCTGATGAATCAAACAAATCAGACATCTCTTCTTCATGATAGTCAGTTTCATTGTAGTGAGATGACATAACGTTTCTTTCATCCAATAGCTCTCTCATCTTGATTCTTGCTTCTTTGTATTGCTCAAAGAAAATTTGTATCTCCAACTTCTGATTTTCAATATTCTTATCAAGCTTGTACCTTTCCATTGTATGATCTTTTCTCTCAAGTGATTTAAACTTTTCCAAAAAAGAGATCTAGCTCTGATACCAATTGTTGGAATAATAGAATGGTGTGTACTAAGAGGGGAGGGTTGAATCAGTACCCTTAAAACTTGTATCACTTTAACCTTTAGTAATATTTACTTGCATTACCGACCATTGATGCGTTACTACCTTAAGCATGTAATAATAAAACATAAATGTAATTGCATGTAAACATTCAAAGAAACATTCATGAAATGTAAGTACACATGACACAAGAATCGGTAATGCAGAAAACCCATGTTAGAAGGTAAAAACTATGGTGGGGATGAAACCCCCAAAGCTTCACTAGCTGCAGAATGGAAGGTGCCGGTTAAGGCTACAAGTGTGATCACTTCTGATGATCTTACCCTATTAGGAGTAACATTTTAGACTAGTTAGGTCTACTCGGTTAAGACATTTTAACAACACTGTTAAGTGTGCACTCGGTTAAGAGATTTACAATAAGACTGTTAAGTCCACCTTTTTAAAGGATTTCTTCTATTTGCTACAATTTTTAGAGAGCAGTCAAAATTAGTTGTTGATCTGATAGTATGCAATCTTGAATTGCTGAATACAGATCCTTCCTTTACATGTTTCTTACTTAGCAACTTTCTAATGTCTAAGCCATTTTTATCTTCTCTCTTCAAGGCAGCCATCTTTTTCCTATTATTTTCTCAAAAATAATTTCTATAGGCTACTCCACCTTCTTTTCTATTGGCCAACACCAAACATATTCTTGGCTTCTCTCATTATGCCACTACTTCACAAAAATCTAACATTGTTCAATACTTATTTTCAACTTTGCCAATTCTCTATCAAACTCTACCTCTTGCTTGCTCTTATTTGTCTTCATATTGTCTTTCTTCTTGACGCTCTTCTTCTTTAATTTCTTTGAATCTTTCTCTCTTTATCTTAAATTCTTTATACCTCAACTAGGACATTTTCTCTTACCCATTCTTTTGATAACCAAATTATTCTTTTTACCTTGTCAAAACTGTCGTACACAAATTTAACCAAAATCTAATGAACATAACTACTTCCTTACCCAAATATTTTTTAGGCTCTCAATTTCCTCTTCCCAAACCTTTTAGGTTGTATACCAAATGATAGGGACCAATTTTCATTGCCAAAACAAACTCTAAACTAGTGTTGTTCTCTAGGCGTTAGGAACTTCAAAATACGAACATCAACCATTAAAGAGACATGAACTTTAATATTCTCATGCCAATTGATGACTTACTTCCGAACCATTGACATAATAACACTTGGTGTTTTGACAACGATGACTACGAATAGACTCTTATCTTACTTGAAACAATTCACAAATACTTCAACATTGAATGTAATCTCATCGAAGAGATAGAATAAGTATTTACAGAAAGAAACACGATTGAGTATTCAATCTCTTACAAACTACCAGTCCTCTTGAAACATATCAAATCAGAAACAAAATGGAAACATATTTAAACATTAAAAACTGATTAACATTTTCACCTCATCACCACCTTATCATTAATTTTTGTACATATAGTATTTCAACATTCAATTCTCTTTATACATAATATCTCAAAACACATTTCAAACTTCTAGATACTTCTAGAGTTATGTAATCTAGTCATTTGGTGGTCTATAGTGGCGGCAGATAAGCACGGTCGGTGATCATTCCAAGCATTATCATTATCAGATAAATCTAACGCCCCTCTGTTATATACTCTAATATATAAAAATCTAATATTTTCTATTCGCAAAGATGCAACGAGGAACCTGACTTCACTAACGGCTTCGGCGAGTGGCATAATTTAGTTGCAGAAATGGGCGACGAAGGAGAATCTGGGGGAGAATTATGAACACTCAAATTGGATTCGCTCCAAACTTTTCTTAAGGGAAAGCCCACGCTACGCTTGCTCAAGCTTTGGCAATTGTAATAATGGTGGGTCTTCATGCCTTCCAGAGAATGAAGCCCACATTTACAATAACGATGATATGGTTTTTTGCTCATATACTCCTCTTCCACACTAAGCTGGAGTCCAACCTTTATAAATGAAACCGATCCATCCATCATAGAAGCCATCTCTATTTCTTGTCTAAAACCAACTTCTTTTCCTTCAACTTGAAAATCTTAGAAGGAGCTTAATAGTTTATAGGCGTGGGAATACACATTAGAGACAAATGGCTATGGCGAATTCGATGCATCTGATAATTGATACAAACAAGGTCCAAATTTATTGTCTTGATCGCCATGGACTGTGAAGCCGGTTGTCCCTTTGTTGAAATACGACGCTGCCAACATTGCTCACCTCGCCATGTGGGGTACCTGGATGTGGACATTTCATCACCATTGTTTTTATTTCGTGCTAATGTTAACGTACATCGAATACTTGGACTAGGGGGAAATTTGGATTTTGTGTTGCATGGCGAAGCAACATATATTTGGAGTTGATTTCCATGCAAGAACAACACTTTTAACTATGTGTTTTATGCTGAACGTCCCACTAGCCAGGCATTCATCTCTATGCACGTTCATCCATCTCTATGCAAGTTCGACACGAAACTAGAATCATCACGTAGAATCTGCAGATTTATCTTTTTTCATGTTTGTTCATTTTGATAATGCATCGTGGAGAATGATTCAACACGAAACTAGAATCTTCATGATGAGTCAAGCAATAGACGTTCCTAAACTGTTATTTTTGGCGTGTAACACGTCTTACAGTGTGTAAAGGGGCCTTTGAATATTGCATAGGCATATCCTTTTTCTCTTACGATTTAGGTTTGTTTTCATTAGAGTTTTGAAATGTAATAATTGTTTTATTGCTAATTATTTTTTTCTAAATTCTTTAAAAATTTTTTATATTATTTATTTGTTGTAATATTGCTATCAGAATTCAATTGTGTTATTTTAATGCAGAGTGCACTACAAGAAGTGATGTGATGGGTCTTTCTCTCTTCTTACACCCCAAATGCAGCTTATTCAAGCCCGGTCTCCTTGGTCCTTTTAGACACAATGTCTTCTACCACAAAAAAGGTGATTGTATGCTTTTCCAACTCCTGCAAGGTGAGCAATGCTCTAACCAATATCCTGCAATATTGTGACTTAGCGACACTAGCCCTATTCTAAGCCAAAATCTAGAAACCTTCACCAGTGGCTTCACACAACCCAACGAATCTAGACAAAAGTCGACCATTCACCAAAAGCAAGCACCTTGTCAGAGGCAGCAACCATGCCCAACAAGACTATTTCTGAAAGCATACGTATTTATTTGTGTTGGTTCCAGTTGCTTAGGCACAGCTGTCCTTTTTATTTCCATATATGACAAATTGCCCACTCAATAAGATTGTAAAATAAAGATGTCTTATTCACAACAAGATAAATAATTTAAAATATTGTGTGGTTAAGGAAACAAGGGCCCGTAGTTGCTTCTCACTAGTGGTTGCATTCTTTGTACTTCTTAAATGTAAAAATCAAGTGGGAGAATACCAGGAATATCATGTGGGAAAATGCAAAGAATATTCAGCAGTAGGCTATGAATATTTTATTGTAGTAGTTAATTTTCATTTTGTTAGATTTTCTTCTACTTTTTAAATGTGAATATCAAGTGGGAGGATGCAAGGAATAGCTGTGATATTCACCTTGTATATCATAAGATATTATAACTTAATTATTCATAAATAGTTAAATAATTTATGTATCTCTAGATGTATGGAGTCAAGAAAATGGGAAACCCATTTAAGGGTGGGAAAAATAACTCTTTTATTATTATTTGGGGATTTAAAAGTATTGTTTTACTTAGTACTTCATGGACGAGTGGATAGGAGTTACATATGCAAACTTGAGTGGCGGAACCCAAAGATTCTTTCGAGAAGTTGCATTCTAATTTTGGAGATCACTCTTGGTGGGGATCGTGAAAAATCTTACCATGATATTCTAGGATCTTACTTTGGCCCATAGTATTCTCATTTGGTGCTATTGTAGGCCTCCATGAGTCTATATATTGGATGAATGAGACAAAGTACAAGTGAAATATTTTCTCAAGGTTAGGTTAGTTTTTCACCAAGGAAATAGGACAATTGATGTCATTAAAATATTGCATGTAACCATTATGGACCTATTGTAACCATGATTCATATGATATTAATACATTGAATTGTGTATTGCTTTAGAGGCTAAACTTTTTTCTCAAAGGGATTTTCCCACTGTACATGTATTTATTGTCTTTTTGTTATTTATTATTTGCTTCTCTCATTTGCACTCCTTTACAAGTTTTGTTTCCATACTTGAATGCCACTAAAGTCAATTTAGATTTATTTTATGTAATATTCTTCATGAAAGATCAATGTAGAAATATTTGTATGTTTAGTAGTTGATGTTTTTTATAAGTTAATTTCTAGGGGATTTGTGAGAATTTTTTCAACACTAAGGATTGATCTTCACTTTCTTTCACATAAGACTTTAAATGGGGTTGTACTAAAGGAATAATATGGTGTGAGTTATTATATGAAAACTTAGCTAAGGTACCACTCCCATATGTATTGTCAGTGCATGTCATACACTTGTAACATATACTCAATCAATTGATCTACTCTCTTTCTATCAGTTTATTTTTTGATGGTAGGTAATATGAAAATTTAATGCCTTGCCAGGGTTGGCTATGAGGTAGCCTAGAATCTTGATTTTATTCTCACATGCCTGTCAAATACAATATTTTTAAACACTTCATGAAGCATAATATTTTCTTTCACAAACCTTCTTGCTAAGAGAGGGGAATCATCTTCAACTCAGTTAGTATGAATTATGCATCTTTAATTACTATCAATTATAACTCATATTGAATCATTCCTAAATATGTTAAAAGTGTGGCCATTTTACAAACTTCTATATTCATATTTTGATATTTATAATATGGGATGTTGGTTGCATACAACAAATCAGTCATATGGACATGCTCCACTTTAACTTGCTAACACTCCAAAGCCCTATCTATAGAATCTACCATTTCTTTTTTCATTGACAACCAAAATATATGTCACTTGAGTCTACTAACATCTACTTTAGTCATGTATGTCTAGAATAGTTAGCATCATGAGCCTTTTGTATCACACTGGCTCTCAAACACAATTGATGGTATTGTAGAGATTGTTAGATCTGATTTTTTTTTTAATTACAAAAAATAAATGCATTTAATTTTTTTTAAAAAACTTAGCAATAAGTTAGACAAAGTGCACGTACCAAATTTTCTAACAATAGATAGTAGTAAAGGTGAAACATCTATGAATCTAAATCTGACATTGAAATTTTTAAATTTGAAGTTCAAGAAGTACCTTGAGATTGATCCCATTTTGTAAATGATTGAATGTAATGAGGAAAGTCCTAATTTTAATGTCACGAGTGAATGTATGGATATATGTGTGAATGTAGGTAACATAAATTTCTAAATTTTGAATTTATGAGAATGCTAAGATAGAATGGAATAAAGTTGAATATATGATAGCAGATATAAATGGGAGGAAATATGAAAGGAAATAAGGGTAGATGAAGATTGATGTGTAAACCAAACGTAACACATTTACAATATTTAATTATAGCCATTCCATTGAAATGAATGTCTAAAATAATAATAATAAATGACATAATATATTAATTTAACTATAAAAAATTAGTTAAATTTAAGAATTCAATATATAGTCCTTCCCCCTTTGAATATGGAATATTAGATGCAATGAAATAGTGATATTGCTTTAGAATTCAACTGTGTAGTTTTCAAGTCAAACTCATTGACCCATGTTTCATGAGTAGTGAGTCACAATAAACCATTTCCCATGAGAATGAATGGAACACTTAGCACTCATTGCATCTAGGTGAGGCTGATAGTGGTGAGGCATAATGGAGAATGAATGGAACACTTAGCACTCATTGCATCTAGGTGATGATCACAGGGGTGAAACATCAGAATTGAAAAGTAAGAGTTATTTCCACAAGTCAAATTGTTATATTGCTATCAAGATTCAACTGTGTGGTTTTCATGTAAAACTCATTGAACCATGTTTCATGAGTAGTGGTTCATAAGAACCCATCTCTAATGAGAATGGATGAAACACATATGACTCATAATGTCTGATGCTTCACCCATGTGAGCATCACCTAGATGCAATGAGTACTAACTTTTTCATTCATTTTCATTCCATCCTGGAGGAAGTGAGTGAGGCTTTGGGGAATTTTTTGATACTAGATCATGATTCTTACATCATATATCATTCCACTTTTTCTCGCATCTTAGTAGATCTTGACACCTCAAAGGGTCTCTCAGCTAAAATCAAAATTGAATCAACCATGGGATCTTGGATCCAACAGCTTGACTACGAGGGTATCCTTTTTAGATGTCGAAAATGTTTTAAGATTGGTCATATTTCAACCCAATGTGGCTTTGATTCTAAGAAGAAGAAATCTACTCCTTCTTGGTGGAAGCGTGCCTCCACCCAACATTACACAATTCTGAAAAGCTCCTCTCAGTATGGGAAGGAGGTTGATCCTGAAATAGGTAATAAAGTGCCTACTGTTGAGGAGGATGGTTCAAGTCTGGATCTACCTCTTTCTATTCTTGTTGGGTCTGTTGTGGTTGCTCCTATTGGGTCTGCTAGTCCTGAGCGCCCTTTTGTTGGATCTGGTCATGTTCCCCTGGATGGTGGCAGGCTCTTTGCTGGTGGGTATGAGGGTGCTAGTTCAACTGGTCTTGTTGGTGCTTTGGTTGTTTCTAGTTCTATTTTGGCAGAACCATTAGTTGACCGCTCTTTGGCTGGGGCTAAAGATGACCGTGTGCTGACTGTTCCATTGGATGTTTCTATTCCATTGCCAGGTACTGGATCTTTAGCTTTGGATTCTTTGTGCTGGCATGATGAGGCTGCTAGAGTTGAAGAAGGGTGGATTACAATTAAAGACAAATTCTAAGAAGTCCTCTCCTTCTTTTGACATCATCCTTCGGTCCCACAAGAAGGGGACAAAATGATAGTTCTCTCTCCTTCGGCAACTGATTTGTAATGGATCATCTTGTGATGTTACTTGGGTGTGTCTTTTCTTCTGGCTGGTCTAGTGTGTATTGGGAACTCTTAATGCTATATCTTAAGCTTCATCTTTGTACAGGGTTTCGGGGCCCCTTTGAAACCCGCTTTTACATAAATCAGAACTTTTTCATTCATTCTCAAGAGAGAAGGGTTCTTATGAACCACTACTCATGAAACATGGGTCAATGCGTTTGACTTGAAAACTACATAGCTGAATCCTAATAGCAATATCACAATTTGACTTGCGATGAAAACCCACACTTACTTTTCAATATGACAAAATATATCACTTGCCCACTCATTACAACACCAACGCGAGCTAGGGGGAAGGACCTATACCTAGACACATTCCAATGGTTGTGATAACAATTGTGAATATCTACATTTGCTGATTTGATACCCACACTTGTTGGTTTGATTTCCATTTTTTTGACAACATTGCACAAATAGTTGCGACTTTAAAGTTGTTATTGTTATGATGACTACCCATAATTGAATGAAATGTACTGTAAGTTGTAAAAAGGAACCAATCAGATGATGCCACATCAACTGCACAAATATGGGTATCTTTTACGCACGATGATTGGTCTTACCTTTTTTTGTGTTGTTTTGGACACCTTGACAAAAAGCATATTGATGTGGCCCTCAAACCTTAGTTATAAGTAGGACTTACCAAGTAAGCCACTGTAAAATATTAGAAGTGATTTGAAATTTCCACATAGAATTTTGACAAACGTAAAATTAAGATGCTCAACTACTGAATCGTTTTCCTTTAATAAGACAGTCTCAAACACAAATTTTACAATCATGGCTTCCTTAAAAGAGTGACCGACAAATTCAGTCTTAAACCAAGTCGGATTCGCGTGGCCGATAGAATCAAAGACTTTTCCTTCCCTTTTCCCGTGACGAAAGGCAAGAGAACCATTATTCGTTGTGCATGTGACCGCTTGTCTAATTTGTAACCATTTCCCTTCCTTTTCTACTTTGGATGTTTCTAGGAAATCCTACCCTGCCTTCTTCTTTGTGCAGATGGACGCTTTTCTAATTTCTAAGCATTCTCGTTCCTCTTAGTTTCCTCCTTTGTTTCAACGAAAGGAGAGAACTCGCCTGCAGTATTATCTATTTAATTCACTCGACCCTTCTCCTTCATCAGATACTCATAATTGCAATCAAATCCTTCTCGCTGCACATCTCTGATTCGATTTTATTTTTTAGCGGCTGAGTAATGGAATCAATGGCGGCATCTTCATCATCCCACCAGCAAGATCAGGAATTTGATGCTTTCTTTAGCAAAAGGAGGACGGTTGTGAATCTCCAAGATTGTTTGATGTGTTCATCAACCACAGAGGCCCCGATGTCAAACAAACTCTTGCTTTTCAGCTTTACAATTCCCTCCAGCAGTTGGGAATACGGGCGTTTCTTGATTCCCAAGAGAAGGAACTTGGAGATTCGTTTCCTTGCATTATTGAGACAGCTATCTCCTCTGCTTCGGTGCACATAGCCATTTTTTCCAAGCGATATGCAGAGTCAGCTTGGTGTTTGGCTGAGCTGGTTCTCATGTTAGAAAGCCAGGCCAAAATTATTCCCATGTTTTATGGAGCGGCACCCAGTGATCTCCGCCACATAGAGAAGGGAGCATACGCCGATGCATTCAGAAAATATGAAGAGAAGGGCAGGTATCTCGACAAGCAAAGCGAGTGGAAGGAAGCGCTTCAGTCTCTTTCACTAATAGCCGGGGAAGAATTTAACAGGTGATAGTTTTTGTAATTTTGGTACTTACATCCTCTATATATATATTTTGCCTTTTTACAAATCTGGTTTCACAATTTTCTGATCTAATCTTATTTTTCTGGTATAAAGTCTCAATGACTGGCACTTCAAAAACATAGTAGCAGTTGTGCAAAAAGAAGTGCAGAGGAAAACACATTTACATGTTGCTCAATATCCAGTGGGGCTCAACAATCTTGTTAAAGTTTTTGAAAGGCGCTGCTTTGAGGAACTTGTACAAGATTTTGAAAACCAGTGTGGGCTGAAGGAAAGGAAGGAGAAGGCTAAGGTTATTGGCATTTTCGGTATGGGTGGAGCAGGAAAGACAACTCTGGCAAAAGAGTTGTTTAATCGAAAGAAATCAGATTACTCCAGAGCAAGTTTTTTGTTTGATGTGCGAGAAGCATCTGAAGGAAGAGAATTACCTTCTTTACAATTCCAGCTTCTCAAAGATCTCTTTGACAGATCAGATCTGAGTTTTAGAAGTATAGAGCAAGGAACAAGCTATCTCAAAGATAGTCTACAAAGGAGCCCAGCCCATTCAAGCTTCCTAATTGTTGTAGATGACATCAACCATGTCGAACAATTAAATGCTCTACTAATCATGGACATTGTAAATAAATTGTGTAATACTCTAGTTATTGTCACAACCCGTGACGTTGGGGTTCTGATATCCGCAGGGATTACCAATGGTTATCGTTTAAAAGGAATGGATAAAAATCATGGGAGGGAACTCTTCTGTTGGCATGCCTTTGACAAGCCCAATCCATGTGGCGGGTACGAGGAGCTGGTCAACTCCTTCGTAGATGTGTGTGGGGGGCTACCTCTGTCTCTTCAAGTTTTGGGCAGGCACGTTCATGGTAGAAGTGAGGATTATTGGAGGTCAGAACTTGTTGAAGTTAGAAAGACGCTGCCTCGGGACGTAAAGCAAAGACTTAGAATAAGCTTCGATGCATTGAATGCAGAAGAAAAACAAATTTTCATGGATATAGCTTGTTTCTTTGGGGGCAGACATCAGAGTATAGCTCATAGAGTGTGGGAGGGATCAGGATGGAACGTTCAACATGCACTGGAAACACTCAGAGATAAGTGTCTTGTTGAAGAAACAGATATGTCTTCTCATGGTCTGAGAATGCATGACCACCTGAGGGACTTGGGAAGAGAAATGGCGCTTGAGCTCAGCCCTCCCCATCGCCTGTGGCGTCGTCAAGATCTGAAATCTTTGGTATGTTTCTTACTATATTACAAATCATTAACTTGTTAATATATTAATGGAAAACTGAGCTACTTCTGTGTATGCAGAAATTAAAGGGTTTCAGAAGTATCCTCACCCAAACCAATCTCAGGTGTTTCCATTCCGTTTTTGACGACTCCATGAACTGTCATGTTACATTCTTCTTAGGCAAATCAGACAATTGTGTTGACACATCAGCTTCCTTACTATGGCTCGAGCTCAACGTCAATTTCACAAAACAATCAATGAAGACCATTCCTTCATGGATTCCTCTTCAGAATTTGCAGTGTTTGAGAATCAATGGTGGACGATTTAAAACATTGTGGAAGAATCCCATACAGGTATTTTGATCTTTATCAGTCGAAAATGGTACTTTTTTTAAAGTCATTCATGTTAAAACTAGTCATAATTTCTCCTTGTATTGACTCATCCCTCAACGCCAGTGCTTAAAATCTGCTTCGTGCTTATCCTGACATGCTTGACAGAAAATCTGATCTGTAATATGTGTTCATCTTATTTTATCTAAAAAATATCTAATCTTAGCTTGCCTTGGGTTGCAAGTTTTATAACTGCCAACGAAGATCAACTTCAAACAAAAATCAGATTATATTTTGTTTTATTCTGTAGACAATATGATTTGGAAATCTGATTTAGAAAATCAGATTATGTTTTAACTTGCCGTGTCTTGCAAGTTTTCTTGACCGACTGCTGTAGAGACCTCTGCTATAAATACGGTTGTAATATGCAAGTCTTTGATATAATTGAAGAAACAGGGCATTCAGATTGTTGAGAAGTCAGAAGAGTTCAATCTTTGTTTTAGTTATTGTCATTTAATAAAATTGTTGTTTGTATGCTGTACCATACAAAATTTCTATCTGCAATTTTCTTTGATCAATAATTTTGATTCATATGTTGTTACTTATATGCTCTGTGCTAATTTTTTTATATGCTCTGTTCTACTGTTTCAGTACTACTTTTTGTTGTAGCTCCCCTGTTTTTCTACAATTCAGAGGTTTACACAAATTTATCTCTTTATTTCAGGCGCCCTCCCAGTTGAAAGAACTTCATATTTCTCAAACCTCCCTGAAAAATATTCCAAATTTTTTAGGAATATCAGATAATTTAGAGGTGGTGTTCATAGATGCCCAAGGATTGTCAATCCAAGGTGTGTCTTTATTAGAATCTCTCAGTATGAATCTTTGCAGTTTATATCTCAGATATTCCACAGTAAAGGGGGAACATGCTTCCACTAAAAGAGGAGAGAGGGTCACTTCTGAATGTTTGGTTATCGATAATTTCACATTGAGCGGGAAAGTGGCTTGGAATAATGGAGGAATGTCGAACAGTGTTAAGGCCCCCATGAGTGGTCTTGAAAAGCTAGAGATTAGCAATCAAGGATTGGTATCCAAGATCTTAATTAGTGGATTTCACTATGCAAGCCTTCAGTCTATTAAACTTCATGACATGGGAAATCTTAGGGAAGTGGATTTAACAGAGATAAATACATTAAATTATTTTGCTATTACAAATTGTAGAAAGCTGAAAAAATTGACAAGTGGTTCGGGAATATTTAATCTTCCAAAGCTTGTGGAGTTAACTATTTGTAAATGCCCAGAACTCAAGGAGCTAAGTCTTGGTCATCTTAGCTGTCTGGAAAGAGTCAGAATTGTAGATTGTAAACATCTGAAAAGTGTGTCGGGCATTCCAAATAATGGGAATCTTGTAGAATTGAATCTTCAAGTGGATGGTTGTCCAAACTTGACAAGTGTGTCAGGTAACTTAGAGATTACAAGGTTGTACATTGAAGGGTGCCCCATGCTTGAAAAGTTCACTAGTCTATCCAGTTCGAACTGCTTGGAGAAATTTGAGATTGACAATTGCGATAAGTTACAGAACATTACACTGCCAACAACACTCATCAGTCTGTCTGTAAAAAGTTGCAGAGGTTTTAAAAGTGTAGCAGGAAACGGTGATCTTACAAAGCTTACAGAGTTGTACGTTAAAATATGTCCCAAGCTTGAAGAGGTTCCAAGTCTTTCCAATTTGATCTGCTTGGAGAAACTTGGCATTTATTCACGTGAAAAGCTCCAGAAAATTATGCTGCCAACAACACTCATCAGCCTGTCTATACAAAGTTGCAGAGACTTGCAAAGAGTGGCAGGAATTAGTGATCTTACAGAACTTACAGAGTTGTACATTGGAGACTGGCCTGGACTTGAGGAGGAGTTGAATCTTTCCAGACTAAAATGCTTGAAGAAACTTGACATTTATTCTTGTGAAAAGCTCCAGAATATTATGCTGCCAACAACACTCTCCAGTCTGTCTATACAAAGGTGCAGAGACTTGCAAAGAGTGGCAGGAATTAGTGATCTTACAGAGCTTACAGAGTTGCACATTGGAGATTTTACTGGGTTTGAGGATGAGTTTTGTCTTTCCAGACTAACATGCTTGAAGAAAATTGGCATTTATTCATGTGAAAAGCTCCAGAAAATTATGCTGCCAACAACACTCACCAGCCTGTTCATAAGAAGTTGCAGAGATTTACGAAGAGTAGCAGGGACCGGGGATCTTACAAAGCTTAGAGAAATGTACATTAAAGAGTGTCCAGAGCTCGAGGAGTTGCCGAGTCTATCTGGAATGAGCGGCTTGGAGGATATCAAGATTGACTCTTGTGCGAAGGTGAAGAACATAGCAGGTATCGAAGACTTGCATGCATTGAGAAGAGTGCAACTATTTTATTGCACCAATACAATAGTTCGGAATTTCATTTCCAGGTTGAAGGTATCGATTTTGTGACTCCTTTTTACTGCCAATTGTAAATCTCATGTTGAAGGGAGTATTTTTTTAAGTTTATTTTTCCATGTTCATACGAGATAGTCTGTATCATCGTGAGTAATGTTTGAAATGAAAACAATTTACCATGAAGAGCTGACAGTATTGTGTCTTTTATTTCAAACTGTTCAGTCAAGTTATACCCTTGTGATCGGAAGAGCAGCGGAAGGAGCGGAATCAACTTTAAATGAGCATCTGTTTTGTGATGCTGATATTGGCTCTGATGCAGTCACTAACATTGTCACTGAAAATTTGAAAGAATGGAGAGGATTAGGAACACTTATTATATGCAGTATGATTGTGGTTGACAGCTCTACTTATGTGGAGGATATAAATATCTCACTTGAATCAGGCCTCTTTTTCTATTACAACGGACTTAAACTACGTCAGGGAGAATGGATAATCACAATGGTGGCACCACCAACTGGTTATTATGGTTACCGTTATGATTATTATTATTATAGGAAAATTGTAGATGTATTAAAGAGGCATAGAATCATGAAGAAGGCGTTTTCGGTAGAGGTGAGGGAAGAAGATGACTGGAAAAGTCGGCAAGTGTTACAGACCATTGTTGATAGGTTGTATCATTTATAAATGAATTTCTCTTTTATTTTTGAAAAAATCATCTCATAATATTATGAGAGTAATATTTTTTAAGATTTATTTTTATTTCTTATATTGAAAGCTGATTATGTATAGATTTATGTAATTTACTTTTTTATAAAAATAAATAAATAAATATTTTATTTATTTCATGTAAAGAATAATGAAGGAAATTTACTAATTTTAGGTGAGCATGGAGAAAAGTAATCAATAGTAACATTTGGATATAATGCTTAAATGAATAATAGTCTAATTTCAAGGTGAATAGTCATTTTTTAAAATCTATTGTCAAGGTTCTCAAATCAACATCTTTAGGAAAATAGTAGAATTTTGTCAATAGCAAGCTATCAAACATGCTAGCTATTTTTTTTTCGTTAAACCATCACTATCAACTACTAAATTATAAAATGATGAAGTTTGAACTATAATATAGGTTAGGTTTATAGCAGATGATTAACTTCATGATCATAAACTAGACCCTTATTGATGAAGAACAAAGAATAAACTACATTTTGATTTTGATTCACATTGTTTATTCTTGCGTAATTTTTCAAATCCTAAAGCACCTTGATTTCTATGTCTTCATCATTTGATATTCATTCATTAGTGATAGAATTAAACAACCTTGATCCACTTATTCAACTTTTTATATATAGCATAACGTTACAATTTTCTATTTTGGTTGTTAGGGTTTCCAACCCCTTCAAAACCCTTTTTCCTTTAATAGAAAACTATACAATTTTCTAAATGTTTAGGATTTAACCCATTTCATTTGTACTATGGGTTGATCTAGGTTTTAATTGTACTTCTTTGTGGATTAACCTAGGCCTTGGAATTGTGTTGTTCCCCTTTTATTTTGGTCACACCAATTGAGACCACACAATCCAGATTAGTTCTAAGGTTTTAAGGTTTTTTAAATAAATAATTATTTATTATTATATTACATTTTTAGATCTAATTTATTCTTTTGCATTTTTTCTTAAAGAATAGATTGCTCTTTTATGGTTTGGTAATTCTTTTTCTAAGCCTATATTTTACAAACCCTACTCTTCAAAGAATCTCCTTGGGTTTAGTTCTTCCTAGATAGTTTAAGTTTGTTTAAGAATTATATTTAGAGATAATAGATTATACCTTTATTTTTCACTTGATTCATCCACTTAAGGTTGTCACAATCTTGTTGTATATCTTTGTAAACCCCATGTTAGAAATCTGAAATAGATGAATAATACAAGAAATTCATAAAAGATATTCTAATTTGCAAAAGTTATAAATGCATAGGCAAAATAAAATTTATGACTATGAGAGGTTAGTAGAATTGTATCAGGTGTTCACTGAAGAAGCTACATAAAAGATAGGCAAAAGATTACCAAATAAAAGCAAGGCGAGTTTATAAATATTAGGGAAAGAGTGGATGTCAACTACCAATAAGGAGCGACCATTGAGTGGTCTAAATATAACAAATGAGAACTCCCTTATAGGCATCATGATGGTACCTTAAATCACCCAAATTCACCTTATTAAATTCACTTTATAAACCTACATAGCCTTAATAAAAATGTAGGAATGACCCAGGACTTGGGAAAAATACTTAACTCTCTGCGCAAATAAAAACCTACACTAACACTATACCCAAGTTACTTTCGATATGGCTTCTCACAAAGAATTGCATTTTAGGCCCTATAAGTGCTTCCAAAATTAGCTTCAAATGACATGTTTTTATACTTTTTGATATGCGACCCCATTCATCTTTATTCTCTCATAAAATTTTATCATATAGAAGAAAATAATTTTTCTATGGAAGCATTATATGAGTTTACATTCTCTTTCACTTTATTTAGGGATTTTATTTTCACTTTTCCTTCTTTATTATGTTGGAGTAAACAGTCTTACTGTTTACTCATTACTTAAGTTTACTAAGGTCAACAACATTAATTAGGTAGATGGATATTGTAGAGTCATACTTGAACTCTACTTCCTTCATGGGGATATTGTTGAGTTCTATCAAAACTCTACTTCCTTTAGGTTGAGACACTTGTCTCAACCTTGTCCACTCTGCCTATCTTTTACCTATATAAGAAAAACCTTTGTACCTTAATTCTCACCTCATTATCTCACTACAATACAATTTCTTGTGTTAAAAACATTGCTTCTGAAAGATGTCTGTGAACTAACTCTTGGATATAAGATGATCTATCCTTAGGGTAAGTGCAAGAAGTTGAGTGCCAATTCCGCGGAAGTCTTGTGGGCTTGAAAACTACCGCTAGAAATGGGCACCCGTTTTGAAAAAAAGGGGCACCCGTCTTAGGCTCGGACACCCGATCCAAAATTCAAAAAACGGGTACCCGTTTTTAAAAATGGGTACCCGTTTTTTTACAAAACAGGTGCCCGTTTTTCAAATTTTTTTTTGTTTTTTTAAATCAAATTTTTATGCCGATTTATTACATTTAAGAAACGGGTACACGTTTTTAAACGTGTGCCCATTTTTTAAAATTCGAATTTACCAAACCACCATTTGCATTGGATTTCAGTTTGGGACAGGTTTGGTGGGACCAAGCCTATGCTTGGACCTCCAAAATAATGGCTAAGGCATTTGAACACCAGATTTCTGTCTTACCGTAATTTTTTGAGGGTCTTCCTAATCGAATTTTTTGATGAAATTAAAACCCATCAGAGATCTTACTGTCTAGATTTCAAAAATATAAATTTTATAGTGATATGATAAATTTTACTATTTTTACAATATTTATTAATCAAAAGTGGTACCTAAACTTAAAATAGTAAGGTTCACTAAAACTT
>MU226323.1:1035982-1048095 GCA_018584345.1 Thuja plicata
GTGGTACCTAAACTTAAAATAGTAAGGTTCACTAAAACTTTAATAACTTTTTTGATTTTAGGTTTTTGAAAAAATAAATTATATGTGACCAATCTACATAGAATTCTATTCAAAATAAAAAATAAAATTTCTCAAAAAAGTGAAATTTTCATTAAATTATGGTGGTCGTACACGAGAGGTTTTGAAAATTTACTTTATAGTCAATTAAAAATTAATAAAAAAAAAAATATTCAATTAAAAAAAAAGAAAAAATATTCTGACTAATCTTTGATGTGTTAGGTACCTTCCCCCAAAAGGATTTAGAAAAATTCATTTATTTACTTCAAAATAGGGTGGCCGTACACATGCAGGGTATGGTCCTGAAACAGACATTTTGAAAAAAAGGTTTTTAAACATGCCTACAAAATATTTTTTCTACTATGTGGGTATTTAAATAAATTACATATTTGAAAAATAGACTCTGAGCACTACATTTTCTAGTAGTGGATTTTTTTGATATTCAATCTCTAAGTGCCTCAAATTTTGACATCAATTGATAGACAACTTGAAAATCAGGGAAAACACTTCCACTTTTTGCCCAAAAAGTGGACTCAACTTCTTGCTGGCACCCCTTAACATAGTATCAGTGTAGATATTCTATCAACTCCCAATCTTTCTTGAGAGTTTTCCTTATTTTAAGTTTTGAGGTCCTACACATCTATAGCAACTTTATGATCTATAGTAGTTTCGCTAGAAATGTTGTGTTAGTCAGATCATATTGTTTCCTTGTTGGAAAATCTAATTTATTGCTTTTAGTCTGTGTTTTGTCTATTAGCAAGTTTTCCATTGATGGATTTGATCTGTCCCTTAGCTAATGTATCTGCCCTGAGCTTCCTTCACGAACTAGTTTGCTGACACTCTTAGTTGTCTTGCCCTATCGTTGACTCAAAGCACAACTTTCATATTTTCTGATCTAATATCCATAATCGTGGCTTGAAAGCCCATATTGATCTAGTGCTTGGTCGGTGCTATGAAGACATTAGCTTCGCAGTGTTATCTGTCACTTTATTTCGCTTGAATGGTCGGATTGGTAGGTGCCTTTGTCATTAGGTGTGTCCACGCTTGCAAAAGATTGCCATAGAAAGTCTTCTTGTATGCAGGTGTCACTGATGGATAGGAGCTGGCCAACCGAATGGAATGTGAATGGTTTGTGTAAATGACATATTGATTATCACATTTATGGACATGAGTCATTCTCTGGCAGCTCCCATAGCTTGATGCTCAAAGGTATACCAGGGTTGCAAACCTGTCCTTATCGCTATGCACAGATCGGTGATGACTACACTCCTCTTATTTATTGGTGGCCAAATCTGTCGCTTGGGCTGCCAACTTTTTCTTTGCAAACTTTTTCATCGATAGACTTCATTTTACGACATGTGGGAGTCTTGCTCGAGCATCCTATTGTGAGAAGTCAGCGGACTCAATGTTGGCTTTGGTATCTTCTAGGTACGTACCTTCTACAAGATCATGAAACTTGTAGGCACAATTATTGCCTTCCTGCTGCTAAAATTCATCACGGGCGGTATTCTCTGCAAGGTGCTTCAATCTTTAGGTTATTGCCAAGGCCCAAGGCCGGTTTGTTCATGCTTCCAAATCATTCAAGGGAGGAGAAGTGGCATTCGTTTCTTGAATGCATCAGGCCGAGCTCCCTATTTTAACGCCGCTTTCCAATCTTTGTTTGGTTTGCTGTGAGCCCCTGGTTGATCTCAACCTAAAGCCACTTAAGGTAGGGGTCTTATGAGGGGGCTTAAGCTCTATTTTTGAGGAAAAGGGTGGTCTTATGAAAAAAAATTGTTTGCTACGGGATTATTTGGAATCTTCTCCTTCAAAATATGAGCTCAAGTGGGTGGAAAAGGGGTGGGGCTAGAAATTGCCCCACCAGCTTACGAATGTCTTGTCATTTGTCAAATATTTAATTTCACAATTTTCCTAAACAATGATTTTGGTGGAAAAATGGATTTTTTACTTATTTTTCTTATGCACAACAACCAACTTCCTTAAATATGTTTAAATTTTTTAACTCAACTAGACTACAAAATTCATGGCATCACCTCCTTTAAAATATACCTAAAAAGTAGCAAGCAACTCTAGCTCTATTTTCTAGGAAGTCCCCTTCCATGGGAGCCCAACCTAAGTCCCCATTTATGATTCGGGTCCAAGATAGAGGAAGTGGTGGACGTTTGAGCCTTTACGATCGCTGTGCTATTCACACATTGCTAGCACGTGTGTGAGCCTATGCATCATGCTTCATGTGGGCCTTCATTTTGTTTCCTTGGCTCATTGATTTTTGCCTTCATTGTGGTTATATTTAGATAAGACAAGCATATTACTTTAACCTTAGTTTGAGTGTTGGTTGCTTTGCACCTTAACTGGTGTATTTGATCTTGGCTGGTGTAATCTATGGTGATCTATATCTAATTGGGGCCCACATTATATGTGTTGTATCAAGTGGTTTCTTATCACCTTTTTTCTTTTTCCGACACAAGCTCTGTGTTTGCATTGTGTGGTTGGAGTAGCTTAGATCACATATATTTATTTCCCTATAGGGCTCGCCATTCATTTTTCTCATGCATTTATTTTGGTGAATCTCCTCTTTACCATCTGTATAGGTCTAAAAAGTTAGCACCCACTAATTTGGAAGCTCTAGGACCTATTAGGCTCCATTTTAGTGATCTCCTTGATTTTGGATGCATTTATGCTTGATTTTCCCGCTTTTCTATCTATTTTGCCTTGAGCCTCTTAATACTTCTTGAACCTCGCAAAATCTGCTTTGAAATTTACCCTTTCGGGTAGAGATCAAACCTTGTTCTAACTATACCAGGTATAGGCCGAACCACTTTCAACCTATACCTTGAGGGTTTAAATTTGGTGGGTTCGGGCCCGATGCAAAGTATTTTCATTTTCCCTCCTAGCACACTCGACCTCCACAAATTTGGATCTTGAAATCTCTATAAAAGGAGGCCTCTTCCCCTCATTTTGTGATCCACTTACATATGTTATCTATCATATTCCATCCATTATTGACATATACATGCAAGCATTCACTCTCAAGCAATCAAGTCTAAGGTACGATTCAAGTGCTCTTTTTGAAGATTTCAAGCAAGCAAGGAATTAGCTTCAAGATTTGAATGCTTTCTTCCCTTTTCATTCTTCATTTCTCTCCTTCTCCATTCAAGCATATCAAGCATACATACATCCATGTTCTATGATTTGGAAAGTGTAGATCTATTGCATTGGTGAAGACATCCTACATTCTACAATTCAACACTCAATAAAGCAAGTATACATCTTTGTGGGTATAACGGATCTGTATCCATCCACAAGGGTTTGGCAAGAAAGGCAAATACTTACATTTATCTTGTTTTACATGATTTACTTATTTCAATTCAAGGGTAATACCTGTACAGGGCCTTTCCTTAGGCAAGCTCATTTTCCCTAACAACTTCCCCTTCTCTTATGTGAAGGTATAGATTTGTGGAGTTCAAAGACCTTCAGATTTAGACCTCTAGGGTATAGGTTGAACTACCTTCGACCTACACCTGGGTATAGGTCAAACTGGGTTTGACCTATTCCTACAACACTCAAATTTTCACAGTAGAGAGTTCCAGCCTATAACTTTCTGGATACTAGTCTGTTTCCAGTTTCAATACAGTCTTACAAGATTTTTATAGATCTGAAGTTGCATCCTCTACTAGCCTTCAAGGTGAGTTCTTCATAATCTTTATTCCTTTCTAGAACTTACTTTGATGTACACTAGATCTGATATCTTTTTGCTTATCATTGCATGACTGTTTGCTTTACTTTACTTGCGTACATTACATCTCATCATATCATTCTTACATAAACAAAAAGAAGACCCTAAAATTACACATTCCTTCCAAGACTAGATCATGCATTAAGCATTCCTCCATCTACTTGGGTTGTGTTGATCAGATCTAGTCAAAAATGGAATCACATTTTAGGATCCCTTTTCATCGTATATGTGGGAATTGATGGTTTACCATTGATCATCATTTCACCATATACATTTTGGTCAGCCTAACACTTTCATGCTTCATATTTTTTGATTTGGTAGTTAGATCTTCATTGCATCTAGTTGGCATTGCATTTACATTAATGTGTGTTCACCCCATATACATTTTGGTGAACCCAACTTATTACATTTCCTCTTTTGGTCTTGGTGTTGGATTTCCTTTACATGTTTGTAGATACTTCTTGATTTAGTAGTTAGATATTCTTTGCATGTAGTTGGTTCTCCTTGGCATTGCATGCTTTGGTTAGATATCTTTTCCTTCACATATTTAGATCTACTTTGTATGTACATGGTTTTGGTTATATGGTATGCATTTAGATATGGGTTCATCTTCTTTTATATCTAGTTCTACTTTGTATGCATTGTGATACTCTCTATTTACACTACATTCTCGCATTGCATCTTTCTTTCCTTTGTGTATGAGCTTTATCACTTTAAGTCCAACCTATAGTATTCTGGTTAGAAGAAGTCATAGAGTCATGGGTTGTTTTGATCCTGAACCTCCCTTCTTTCCTAGGAATCTTGATTAAACCAACATGCCTCCTCATGATACCAATCCTATCATGGAGAACAAACCTTCTCATTCTTCTCATGATGAAGATGAATAATTAGTTTCTCCTACACAAGTGCAAAAGATTACTCATGAATTTGAAAAGTTGGAACATTGGTTAGCTCAAGAAAATCATAATCTTGAAGCTCTTTCCACTGTAGAAGGCTTAAATAAACTCATTAATAATGTTGAACATAGTCTTAACCTCTTGCGTGCAAATTCCCATCTTATTAATTCCAATGTTAAACCTCTTAAGAAATGTGGTGCAGGGGCACCCATGAAGACACGTAGTGACACCATGGACTCTAATCAATGTAAACCATCCCTAAATGTGAATTGGGATGTATTGATGCCTTTAATGGAAATTTGTAATAAAGAATGTAATAAACTATTAATAAGTCCTAGAAGTCCTGGTAAAGGACATAGGACCAAAAATGATGTAAGGCTGGCCATTAGTGCCAAAGGGGATCTAGATTAATTTTAATTGATCAATTAGGTCCTAGGAACAAATTATAATAAAGTTTGATAAGTTAGATTGAGAAAAAAAAATCAATAAAACTATAGTTAGAAATTCAAAATTTTGAATACTAACGGTTATATGCAAATTGAAGGGAAAATGAGTTTAGGGACTTAAAAAAAGTTGTAATCACTTCCAACCAATTATGGTCAGTTTAGGAGGTGGAAAAAAAGTTTATAAACTCACATGAATGACTAGGAAGAGGAGAAGTACGAATTGGTGAAGAGTTTTGTATGGACTGCTATAGGAAATGCAATAAAACTCATAGTTTCTTGTAAATTTTTTATTCTCCATTGAAATTTCTTTGATACTGAAGCTATATTATGTGTTGAGGAACATTTTGAGAATCCATTTGATTCATTTCTAAGGATTTTGCATTGATATCTTACTAGTTTTGTTACCATAGTGCTGTAGGTGCACATCTTTACATTGTTTCCTTAAGGAAAATGCCATGATCCTCCCCTTTTTGTATTAACTGCTTCTTGGGGATGGATTTATTACTTCTATCATGTGTATTTATGCCTAAAATTTTAAGAATGAAGCTGATAATGCAAGTGATCACCATATTTTTCTAAGTTGGTGTGCCTAAGGGCATGATTTTGTGAAGAAAAGGGCACAAATTGGTGTCATAAGTGTAGCAGTGGCTTATCTACCCAAAGGAGGACATTATTTTGGTTGAAAAATAAGAATTAAATGGTAAATTAATGGTGAATCTAGAAGGAAAAGTTCTGGAAGTGAGTTTTGGGTCATTTTCTAGAAGGCCTTAATTTTTGGAGCCATTTGGTGAGGGATTTGGAGTTTGAACATTTGGGAAGATTATGGGTGCAAAAAAATACCATAATCCTTTGATTTGATACATAAATAGGGACTTATGAAAGTTATAGTGTCCGGGGATAAATATTTTTGGTAGTTTCTTTGTAAAGTGGCCCAATTAAGCCTAGTGGAAATACTGGAGTCAACAATTTTATGCATAGTTGGTCCAAAAGGGTCATATCCCATATTCACATATGTTCTGTAACTTCCAAATGGGTATCTTAATCCACAATTTAATTTTCATGTTTTCTGGAAAGTCTAGTCTAAAAGTCCAAAAATTAGGAAAAATAGGGCTACTAGGGAGGGTTACTTGGGTTTGTGGCTTGTTTGGAGAAATATGATCAAAGGGTGAAAATTGAACTTAGAACCTATCTATAAAAGTTTATCTAGTGGTTTTAAGGCCTTCAGTAGGCTTAGTTTGAGTCTTGATCCATTTGAAGTCAATTAAGCCCATGGGAGTAAGTAGAATCCCTTGGGTACATTGTGAAACCTTGGGGTTGTCATACAAAGGTGTAGAGTTTTTGTCCAAGAGTTGGAAGTCTCCAATCCTCTGCATCAATTAGTATTAGAGCAGGAAGATACCTTAGGGAGAAGAGGAATTTATGTCTGAGGAAGAAGAATTTAAGGAGTTTGGAGAAGAGGCTCAAAACATGCCTCCAAAGATGACAAATGTGGAGCTTGCTAGGATCGTCATGGAGCAAGCAGAAAAGAAAAAAGGGTTGGTAGAAGTGATTGAGAGATTGACCAATCTTGTTGAGAAGAGGGGTTCAAACCCTTGTGATGATGGAGATGAAGCAGAATAGGAACCTGTTGAAGAAAGGTTGGATCCTGAGGATGCTAGACTAGGGAAGATCCTGAAGGCAGTTAAAGGAGGAGAATCCAAGGTCAAAGTAGAGATCCCAATGTATGATGAGAATATGGATTAAGAAGTTCTCCTTGATTGGTTTAGTGCTATTGAGAACAACTTTTACTGTGAGGATGTGGAGGATAAGCACAAGGTCAATATTGCAAAATCAAGTGTAAAGGGTCATGCACTGCTATGGTGGGATTGCCTACAAGTAGAGAGGTGGAAGAGAATCCTACCAAATATTACAACATGGCCTAGAATGATGGAAGTAAAATCAAGTCTAAAGGGTCATGCATTTCTATGGTGGGACTACCTACAAGCAGAGAGGTCAAAGAGAATCCTACCAAATATTACAACATGGCCTAGAATGATGGAAAAAATGAGGGAGAAGTTTCTACCTAAGGAATTTAGGGTTCAACTCTTTAAAAATATTCAAGGGTTGAAGCAGAAGGACATGGATGTCCAAATGTATACAGAGGAATTCCACAAACTTGACATCAGAGCCTCTCATGATACAATATCCAGGATGAAATGAGCATGGCCACACCTATAACTCTTGAATATTTCTACATGTTGGCAATGAAAGTTGAGGACAAGCTTAGAAGAAGGCAAGAGAGGCAAGGAAATTCAAGAAGGAAAACAAACAAAGGAAAAGGAGTGAATCCAAGCCAAGGGCAAAATGAAAAGGGTAAAGAGAAATTTACAGATCATAAATGAGAACAAAGAAGTGGTAGAGGAAATATTTTCCTTGGGAAGTGCTATAAATGTGGTGAGGAAGGACACCCATTCTACAAGTGTCCTGAAAGAGAGACTAAGAAGAATGACAAGAGGGTCAACTTGGCTCAAGTTGTAGATAATAAGCAACAGGAAGAAGAAGGATCACTTCATGGATTTGTATACCTTGAAGAAGGTGAGTGTCTCATGGTGGGAAGGACTCCTATATCCAACATTCTCAAGCACCCAAGGTATCAATTTTTAGAATAAATTGTAAGTGCTATGGTAAAGTTTGCAAAGTAATTATTGATTCAGGATCATTTGAAAATCTAGTGTCCTATGAGATGGTAAATAAGTTTTTTATTTCTGGTAAAAATAGGTTTTATGGGGACTCGAAACCCCTTACACCCATTACAAAAAGATAGACAACATAAAAAGGACTAAACAGAGACTGGACTGAGGCCCAACCCACTAAACCCAGAACAAAACAGACAACCAGAGCTTGAAAAATTGTTAAACACCACATTCATTTGAACCATAGATTACTCATAGTAGATTTCATATATGGTACCTGTATCTAAACCTTTGGGTGATATCAAAATATGTACAAATTTCAGAGACCTTAACAAAGATTATCCGAAGGATGACTTCCCGTTACCAAACATAGATATGGTAGTGGACCTTATAGCCGAACATGAAATGCTATCACTCATGGATGGTTTCTTAGGCTATAATTAGATACACTTTGTAGAAGAGGATCAAGATAAAATGACATTCACAATCCCATGGGGCACCTTCTGCTATAATATCATACCATTTGGTCTAAAGAATGCAGGGGAAACATACCAGAGGGCCATTACTGTCATCTTCCATGACATGATTCATAAGATCCTTGAAGACTATGTAGATGAAATCCTAGGAAAATCAAGAACAATAATTCATCACCTCAGAATCCTTGAATGTATATTCAATTTCCTTCAAAAGTATCAGCTAAGGCTTAATCCAAATAATTTTTTCTTCGGTGTTATTTCAGGTAATCTCTTGGGTTTCAATGTTTCCCAGTGGGGTATAGAGATAGACCCCAAGAAGGTTAAGGCTATAATGGAAATGCCTCCCCTGAGGAAACTCAAACAACTTCACAGCCTACAGGGAAAGCTTCATTCTATTCATAGGTTTATATCACATCTTGCCGATAAATGTCAACCCTTCACTCACCTGCTTCATAAAGAAGCTACCTTTCAATGGGATCCTCATTGTCAAGAGAGTTTTGAAAAGATAAAGGAATATATGGAAAATCCACCAATCCTTATGTCGCCCATTCCTAGAAAACCTCTCATCCTATACATATTAGCTACTACAACAGTGCTGGGGAAATTCTTTCTCAACTAGTTGGTGACAGGAAAGAAAGGGTCATGTACTAAATCAACCGTACCCTTGTGGGTTATGAACTTAATTATTCCCCCATGGAAAAAGCATAACTTGCAGTATTTTTTGCCTCTCAAAAAATTTGGCACTATATGCTAAGTCACAGAGTCAAGCTCATATCCAAAGTTGACCCACTAAAATACTTACTTTCTTGCACTACCCTCATAGGTTGCATGGCTAAATGGGTTATGATTTTGAGCAATTTTTATATCTAATATGTGGACCAAAAGGAATAAAGGATAGGTCATTGTTGATCAGTTGGCCAAGGCACCTTTGGTAGATGCATACCCTCTAACAATGGACTTTCCTGATGAACATCTCTACATGGTTGAAGAACAACCTCCTTGGAAATTATATTTTGATGGTTCATACACATCTCATGGATCTGGGGTCGAAATCCTTTTTTTCACCCCTTAAGGTGACTTCATCCCCAAGGCATTTAAGCTTTGATTCCATTGTACCAATAACATCGCAAAATATGAGGCTCTTCTTTCTGGTGTCAAGACAACAATCCAAAGGAACATCACAGAGTTACAGGTGTTCAGAGATTCATAGCTTATCATAAAACAAGTCATGGATGAGTTCCAAAAAAAAGATGATAAGTTATTCCCACACAAGGAAATGGTAGACACAATGAAACAACACTTATAGGATTTACAGTTTATACAAGTTCCTAGGTTACAAAACAAAGAAACTAATGCTATGGCCACTGTTGGATCACTTCTTAAGGTCCTATGAGATGCTACAAAATATGAGTTCTTAGTCAAGAAACTCCACACACTCACTTATGAGATCATTGATTTTGAAATAGTATGCATCTTGGTTGGTCAACAACCCCCATGGTAGCATGACATTTATGTCCACTTAAAGGATGTATCATATTGCCCCATCTTACTCATACCCACTGACAAAACCTTATTCGTCATTCATCTTGTTATACCCTTGTCGCCAACGCCCTATATCATCGAGGTTATTACAACATACTCTCTTGATGTTTAGACACTAACAAAGCCACCCTGGCATTACAAGAGGTTCATGTCAGGAATTGCGGTTCCCACACGAGTGGTATGGTTTTAGATAAATATCTTCTCAGAGCAGGATACTATTGGCCTACTATGGAACATGATGCATGTGAGTTTGTAAGGAAATGCATACCATGTTGACAACATGCAAATATTGTCCATGCTCCAGCACAAGACTTACAACCCATTGCGCCTCCATGGCCTTTCTCATGTTGGGGCTTTGACCTTGTTGGTAAGATAGCCCCCCTCTCTTTAGATGGACAAAAATATATTATCACTAACAAAAAATACTTCACAAAGTGGGTTGAAGCAATTTCACTGACCCTCACTACTGGTGTCCTGATATCCAAATTCATCCTCTATCATATCCTTTGTCACTTTGGCATTCCGTCAACCATTTTCACTGATCATGGTACACCATTTGAAAATCAACATATGGATGATTTGTTTGAATTCTTCCACATGTACCACCACTATAATAGCCCATATTATCCCCAAGGTAATGTCCAAGCTGAGACAACCAACAAACTATAATAAAAATCCTCAAAAAGGTTTTCAATGATTGTGGTTGCGATTGGCACCTCCAAATCCATCTTTCCCTCTGGGCATACCGTACTTCTATCTATACTCCTATTGGCACCACTCCATATTCCCATGTATATGGTGTCAACACTGTCTTACCAATTGAGGTCGAGTTTCCATCTCTGCGTATTTCACTCAAGAATCTAGTCACTGATGAAGATTAATGTGTGGGGCAGCTTACACAGCTAGATCTATTAGATGAAAAGAGACAAAAGGTCTATGATCAACTAGTTGTATACCAAAACAAGCTCAAGAGGACTTATAATAAGAAAACATATCCTTGCCACTATCAAGTGGGCAATTTGGTCCTCAGAGAGAATCATAAGGTACAACCCTTTCGTGAGAAACATGGCAAGTTTGAAAAAAATTGTCTTGGTCCCTATGTAATTACAACAAACTATGGTTCAGGGGCATATGAGTTGTCAACTCCAAAGGGTGAATCGTTGAATGATCCCCTAAATATTGTTAGAGTATTATTTCATTTTTACTCTAGTTGCTTAAGCATCTCTTAGGTGCATTATTAATTAACTCTTAATTAATAATGTGCATCCTAGTATTTACCTTTTAGGGTTTCGTTCACCTTTATAAGGTCAAACTTTGTAATTATCTTTCATTAATTCAGATTATAATTTTGCTCTCACTTTTAGAGCAACTTCTGAGTTCTTCAGCTTTTTCGTCTTTGTGCTTCTACTTTGTATCAGGTTCTTGCATGCAGGTGTATTCGGGGTCTGTGGATTTGCATGTTTGCAAAATCCTACATGGTATCAGAGCCGCCCTGCTGCTGTCTGGTTTGAAGATATTTGAAGCCGCGATTCGAAGAAGTCAGTCTTAGCCTCTTTGGGGTTTTCTGGAGTTTTGTTGTCACTTTTAAGGAGGCATGATCTTGTGGAGCAGATTGAGCAGAAACGGACTCCGCCATTGCGCTCAGAAGGCTCGGGAGAGTCGAAATCATATAAAACTCGACTACTTTTGGCCTCCGTGACCTAGGGAAAAATTTCGAGCCTCGTAGGGCCGTACGGCTCGAAAATCAAGAAAAAAATCTCAAAAAATGCACCAAAACGTGCTTTTTTGGCTCTCACGGGCGCTGTCGCCAGCGCGCCACCCGCAGCGGCTGCAAGGCAGCGTGCCACCCGCAGCGGCTGCAAGGCAGCGCGCCACCAGCGCGCCCCCGCCGCACCGCCGCGGCCAGCCGCCGCCCGGCCGCCACCCGCGCCCGGCCCGGTCTCCGCCTCCGCTTCGCCAAGGAGCCACCCCAGCCGGCGTCTCCGCTCAGCCGCCACCGGCCCGACACCACCCGTGCAGGGCTGACGTTACGGTGACGTCAGCTGTCGGGAAATAATTTTCATGCGAACTTTTTAATTTTTTCGGCGAAATTTTTTTTTCCCAGCGGTCGGAAATTTTTTTTCGGCGACCTCGACAGCCTGTGACAGCCAAACGGCCGTCAAATTTAACACAGTCTCTGTGTTTTTCCAGAGAGCATTGTTTCGGAGGGGCAGTTGGTTTTTTGCCCATATCTTGGGCATACGGCATCCTTTTTCAGAAAATAAAATATCACCGGAAAGGTGTTTCCG
>MU226323.1:1071140-1081173 GCA_018584345.1 Thuja plicata
TTGGCAAGTTGACTTCCTGAGGATGCATGACTCATTTTGTGTTGTCATCATGGCAACAAAGTCATGTTTAGTTTCTGTCATGAAAGACAAAATGACTAAGTATGAAAATAGGGAAGACAGAGATACTTAGCGATCAACACATAAGCACACGTGTGAGAGATTGATTCAGCTTATGCACATTTAGATATAATTTGTATGACATGTGTACATGCTACATCTAGACACGCACATTACAGAACTATAGTATGACAAAGTTATAGGCAGATCAGTAGACCAGCAGTCCAGAAGACAAAGCATGGAAGTCGACTACTGTTTTGATTAGGATGAATTATTTTGTAATGTAATGGCTAAGCACCTTTTGTTATATGTTTGTAATGATGTAATTATCATTATAGTAAACACGCTTGAGTCGACTTGTTTGGAAGCATTGTATATTTTGTTTTAGGGCCGACTAGTGTTTTGTTTTGGGTCGCGCCTATTCAAATATGAACATATAAGTATGTAATGTTACAAGTGTCGATTATTATGTAAAAGGAAGATACAGAGGGACAGTATAATGAAGTCAGTATATGATATAGCTCTTTAAGAGAGTAAGAGCATTCACGCATACACAGAACTGATGAGACAATAGTGTCATCATAGCAGTTCATTTTGATATAGTGCATATCATCTTTCAGAAGGTTGTAGCCTTCATCTTATTGGGCAGTGAGCCTAGGCAGTGGGCCATATACCTTTAACAGGGTTTTGTAAAAGACTCCTAACAGGGTCAGACCTTTAACCAGGTCATTGTACTCATATTGCAAAGACTGCTTCTAACAGGGCAAAGGAACTCTCACAAGTTCATTATACTTAGTACAATATTTGTGGGTACTAATTCCCACAGGGGTTTTCCTTTGATCAAGGTTTCCCCATAATCATATCATCTATTATGAGTTCTTATGTTAAGCTTCATTCTATGTATGTTTGATTTATACTTAAGTTGTTGAAAATTAATTAATAGACAAACATTGATTCACCCCCCCCCCCTCTCAGTGTTTCTAACAATAACAACATCTAGGTCCATCTTCCCATCGTATGTAGGAAAATCAAGCTTGGCATCGATGGTTCTTCTCTCCATAGATTTTAGAGTCTTCACTAGTAACCTTTAATCTACAGGAAATTCTTCTTCTTCCTGATCAAGGGGTTCTTCCTCACTCCCTTCCTTAACATCTTTAGAGTTTCCACTAGTCTTCTTACGAAGCTCTTCCCTAAGATTTTCCATCTTTTGCCTCATTAGCTGCATCTATGTGTTTCTTTGTTCATCTTGTTTTTTTTTCTGCTCCCTCAAGTAATTTACTATCTCTACATTGGGCATCCTTGTTGACAACCCTCCATATTCATCACTTGACATGGTGTTAAAAAACTTTATACCTAAGGATCTTAGGTGCTCTGATACCACTTGATGTAAGTGCTAGGGTAGATGAAAGGAATTAGAACAATTTGTCCTTCAAAACCTTCTATAGGGGCTTCAAGACACCAACCAAATGAGATGTAGACTTACACCCTCAAAATGATCCAAACATCTTCAAACTACCATCAACCACCTTGAAACAAATGTACAACAACTAGTTCAAGATGGATGTCACACTGCTTCATGCTATCTCTTAAGGATGCACACCAAACTTGGTTCACAAAGGAAAAAATGACAAGGATAGCTTTGTTAGTAATAACTGTGAGGGGGGGGGGGGGGAATCAGTGNAAAAATGACAAGGATAGCTTTGTTAGTAATAACTGTGAGGGGGGGGGGGGTGAATCAGTGGTTCAAAAATTTATCCTTTAATCACTAACCACCAATCAAATAGATATCAGATTATTAAGTCCCTACAAGATGCATGCCATGAAATGCTTATAATAATTAATTGTCTGTTGGTTTTCCTTTTCTGATCTTATTCTCCTTGATAACTGATAATCAGTAAAAATTATTTACTGATACTTAGTAAATATGCAGAGTATAGCAATCAATCCAGAAATGCATATGTGAAATGTAAAATAGTAAAGTAATAAACCATACACACATAACACATAGATTTTAACATGAAAACCCTGTTAAGGGAAAAACTACTGGGACCGGTACCCCAAATTTCCACTCTTCTAAAGTGAGCCCTATTAGGAGCCAACCCTGTTAAAGGTTACAAACACACTATTAGGTGTGGCCTTGTTAGAGGATTTTATACATAGAGGTTGTCACTTAGTATCGGGCAACTCAGTTTGCTACCATCCTTGAATCAGCCTCCTTCTTAGAATGTCAATAGGCTTTAGGAAAATCTAGTGCTACTTTCATGAATCAACCTTTTTGGCACTCCTTGGGATGTACCTCAATATATAGAAGATTGTTAAGTCCTTCTCTGTTAAGAGACTTGATGCTTCAATGGTTAAACTAAAACATAATGACATGTTTCTAATGCGACTTGAATTGCACATTTTTAGATCTATTTAAGTACAATACCTCTCTAATCAATGTATCAATTCAATTCTTTTTGCTCCACATTTTCTACTCGGTGATGCTGTGCTTCACTGTTCGTCGGTGTCTATAGAATTCTTTAGCTCTCCTTTAGCTTGATTGATCAGGACTGTATGAAGTTATCCTTCATCAGTTTCTCTTCAGTATCCTCTTTCTATTCACTCCCCTTCTCTTGTATGTGATTACGGAAATGAATTATGCTTGTCTCTTATATGGACATGATATTCACTATTTCTTGATTCTTGGTGTGAAAAACAATTCAGCTAATCTGATTTAAAGCATAACTCCTTATTTATCTTGTAGTTATCTTCTTGCCAACTATACAAATCTTCTTTAAACCAATCACTTAAATATGGTCGAATAAAACAATGAAAACAACCAGTTAAGTCTATCTTTAAGCTCTGTCAGCTAGATATTTTTTCATTTTCTGAACTCTTTGTTCTGTCAGTCAACTCTGTAGTTAGTCGTCAGTGATAACTGCCAATTCTGTCGGCGTGATTCTAGTCAGCTTTGGGATCTCTGTCTATCGGGCATCGATGGATTTTACTCATCGGGTAACTCTGTTTTTAGATCCTCAGGCATCCTGTGATTCTGCTTTGTTGGGCAACACTGTCTTCTTCTCGTCGGGTATCACTGTGACTTTTTATTTATTTTTTTCTTTACCGATGGTGTGCACTTTGTCGGTGTTGTCTTTCACTTAGTAAATACTTGAATTTTATGCATTGTTGAAAGAATAATCTCTATTCCATTGATTCTCTGAAGTTTTTGGCATTGTGTATATGACCGTAAAGATGATATCAAGTTGACATTAATGACAATACAAACCATTAACTGATTTAATGCCTTGCATTATCTTCAACTTAAAATTATCAAATATTTAATTAGTTACATGTCATCAAGCTTATAGGGGTTGAACCAACTTGTCAAGGTCAATTTTAGGACCAGAAAAACATGTCCCACCTATTAAGAGGCCTTAGGGAATTCTGCTGATGAGGGTTCCTTCTATAAGCCTCCAAATTGCTTGTAGCCTTGTAACATAAGAAATCGTGTGATGATACCTTAATGTAAGGTAAAGTTGTGTTGTTAAATTTGAAATTAGAATGTTTATTGAAATGTGTGGGGAAGATAAGATGTTCCTTTTAACCTCAAATACACAAAGGAAGGATCCAAATTGATTAACCCCAAAGGAAGGATCAATGCATAAATGAATCAATTTGTTGCAAATGAGAGCAAAGAGGAAGACCTTAGATTCTGTCTCATAGCAAAGAATGTTTTATAGATTTAGAAAGATTAAGAACTTTAATTGAAATGAATAGGAGAAAAGTACTAACCTCAAAATGTTACAGATCTAAATAATGCTATTTTTGAGGGTCTGCACTGAGTTTCTGGAAAATTTGCAACCGGATCTAGAATAGAAATGCAAAGATGAACAAAACCCATAAATCTTTTTCCGATCTGACATAGTTCCAATTTTGACCCTCAAGTCAATGTCACCATTGACCTAGAATTTTTTATTTTGACCTAGGCCAGAATCGATCTCTAATTTTGACCTAAAAATCTCTAACAGAAAATCTATTTTTGGATCCTGATAGTTTGCCGAAAAGGGTATCCGAATCTACACTCCAATTCATTGTTCTGAACCTGTCCCTGCAAGAAAAATGGTTTGTTTGTTGGGGGGAGGGGTTTGCCTTGTTCAAACCCCAATTTTGGAATTAACCAAGTATAATATAATTGAAATTGCATAAGTAAAACAAAGTAAATGAACAAATTCACTTTGCTTGTATGGAAACCCTTGTGGTGGATTTGAATTCATGGATCCACAAGTATGTATGTACCAAATGGATGTAGGATGTAGAATGTAGAATTTAGGATGTCTCAAATTTAATTACTTGTAGATCTTCAACACCAATCTTGAATGGATCTTTGAATATGAGGAGGCTTGGAGGAATGTGGATGGAGAAATCTTCAATAAGAGGGCTCCATAGAGCTTGAATCCTTAAATGGCTACCAATGGATCTCCTCGATGAATTGAGTTCTTGAGAAGTTCTTGAATTCTTCAATGGATATTTGGCTTGCTTCAAATCTTGCTTCTTCACCTTTAGATTTCACTTCTTAAGTCCTTGATAGTTGATGATCAGGGTTAGAGAAAATGAGAGAAGAAACCTTCCTTATATATGAATCTAGGGAATAATATTCTAGAGAGGCCTACATAAGAGAATTAAATTCTAATTATACCTATACCCCTATAAGAGGACCTATATTAAATATAATTTAAGAATTGTTGCTTCGAAGCTGAAACAACCGACCCAAAAGTGGGAATTAATTCTTTCCGAAGCCCGACATCCAGAAACCCCAGAAACTTGAAATTTGGACCATAGATCATAAAAAGGTTGATTTTTACCTAGGTCAAGTTCGAGGTCGACCTTGACCTAGGTCAACGTCAAGGTCAACCTTGACCTAGAAAGGTTGATTTTGACCCTGAGGTCAAAAATCCCAGTTTGCAGTTTAGGGTGTTAGAAATAGGTTGGAGAAAAGTTGGAAATGGGATAGAATAGGGGAAAAAGATAGATCCAAGTTAGATACCCATTCAAGGGGCTTGACATAACCCAAAAATACTTACTCGAAAGGCTAAACCAATCTACAATGGAAGTGCTTCCATTTCCCGACTATTCAAGCCCTAAATGGACTGAAAAACTAAATTAACTCTTCCAAGTACCAAATAACTTACGAAACTAAGCACAGATACTGGTACCCTTTTTGAAGAAAAGGGTAGAATCAAAGCACCAAGGTTTGAAAGTCAAGACCAGACAGAAATTTTAATGATTTTGTTCTGGACCAGAGTGCTAATTAGGCCACCATTTGTGAAGGAAGTACCAACTCTTGAGGGATTCTCCTTCCAAAACCAATTGGAACATTTAGAGGTTGCAAAAACAATGTCAAATCCATGATTTTATCCCTTGGTGATTAATTCTCAGAGAGTTACACACTATTGTGTATGTTCAGGAAAGGTGCATACATGAGGATACACACCTAGGGCTTGCTATTTCTCCCATCTCTCTGCATGGTCACAAAAATAACTTGTAGAATCTCTAAGGACATAGTAAAAGGAGGTATTCCACCAAAGGTCACTAATTCCCCATGATGGATATGATCATAAAAAAAGAAACAAAATAAAACCCTAGGTAATGGAGTCAAACCAGAGTTATAGAGACTAAAATGCCAATAAATTGAGTTAGAGAATAGATCTAATCACCAGACCAAGTGCATATGAAAGATAATAAATTTAGGAATCTAACATGATAGGTTGTGTTCAGATCATACACTGGACATGTCCGCACAACTCTCTGTAACAACAAATATGCAGGAAAATGGGTTTATATTATTGATTTGAAAATAAAATTACATCGATCTACCTTCCACCCGCCTGAAAGGGATATATGTTCAGGCCTTCCCCATTGGTTAAAAATAATTTTTGAACTATCTATCCATTGGGGAAGTCATTTAGACAAATAAATAAAAAGTTGTCAAATTGCTCAAAAAGTTGCAGGACAACTTTTGCATTTTTGTACTAGGAGCGCAATTTTGTTGCAAAACTTGAACCCATGGTTCATTTCTGACTAAAATAACACAAAAACATAAAAATATCCTAAATCCTAATATTTTTGGATCCTTTGACCATGGTTGACCAAGTTTCTTATAGATGTCAATACTTGGAACTAGGCCTTACAAGTTAGATCAATGGATTGGTAGGATTCCTATTAGGGCCTAGACATCAACAAGACCCCCTAGGAGTCATAAAGAATATGGATTCTTTATTCTGTTGCATTGGGTGCTCTTGCACCAGTACCCCACGTGGTAAAAAGGTCAAAAATCCAAAAAAAAGAAAGAAAAGGAAAAGAAAAATGTGTCCAATGGTGAAAAATTGGCCATCAGGCACCTTGGATAAGTACATATGGTTAAAACCTAGAAATAGATGACATGTGTAGAGGGCCTTGCCATTATATTTCAAGTCCTTGTTTTCACTTGCATTCTCTTTCATTGCCATGCACATCTCCCTCCATCTATACTTGTCTTCCATCCTATCACATACTCATCCTTACCTATATTCCCTTGGTGTTGCACTATCACATGTTCACATTGTATATTGACCTACTATCCTAATTCCTAATCTTTGTACCTAAGTGGTTGTATATAGCATCTATTTTCTCCTTTTTAAGTCATGTATAGTTGTCTTTAGTGCATCCCTGTGTAGACTTCCTTGTATATAGCGTATATAGCATTCATTTTTTTTAGTTGTGTCATCAAGATCTTGGTCCTATTCTAGCTGACGCTTCACCAAACATATTTGAGTATCTATGTCATCCTGATTGTCCTTTTGCCAAATAACACCTCTCAAGCATTCATCCAATCATTAGTCTTTGTAGGATGCTTCCTTCCTCAATCAGACATCAATCATATCCGTTAGTCACCCTTTGAAAAAAGATATTTGGGGCAAATGCTATGGCATTGATTTCTTTTTTGGTCTTTATTTATCTTTGTTTTGAGCTTCTTTGTTTACCTCCTTAAAGTTGCCATGATCATTTATATCATGGTATGTGACGAATGGTCAAACTTGGGGTAGGATCTTGAGCTTTTTATTTTTTCAGTCAATTAGATATGACCCTTGCATTTCCAAATGTGTAATCCCCATGGTCACATGGTGCACTTAGGAAATATCATTTGCTTGTGGGTTCCCCAACTTCGTATCAACCTTGTTTCCTTTGGGACTTGGGCGCGATGCTAGGGCAATCCTTGCATGTTTGTTGTGTCAGTCATATGCATGTGATACAATGTCACCTTGGTTTATCATACCCTGGTGCATACTATCATATGCTACAATGAATTAAGTGCTCACTACATAACAACTCCCTTTTAGGGTGCTCCTACTCAAGCTTTCCTCCTTTCCTTAATCGTCCATCATCCTTCGTTCCTAACTATCCATCCATTCCATCTATCTATCCCATTTCTTGCTTCTCCTATCCCCTTATCAGTGCACATTACCATTATCATTCATTCAACAAGCTTGCATACTCTCATCCATTTCAAGAGCACATCTGTGTTCTCTTAAACCCGCATGTCCTCTTGAGGGGGCATCCTTATCCTCATCTCCCACCATCTTTCCTCCTAGTCACCCTTTTAAATGATTAGGGCATCTTTTCTAATCAAATCATTTTCTTCCTAGCTCTATGTCTTAATCTTCTTTGAAATGATGCTACTCTGTAACACCATGTCAAAGAGGGGCAAAATGTAGACATCCAAATCTGAAATGTAATTAATTCATTTAATTAATTACTCATCTTCTATAGGCTTAGGCAAATTAATTAATTTAATTTATCTAACATCGTTATCATATTTAATTAAATAGACATTTATATTTTATTTAATTAATGATCCAATTCCTATTCTTCTATAGTTACCCTATTAATTAAATAGCCTATTTATTTAATTAATTCCCCCATTTTTACTAATCCCTTGGGATAAATTAATTAATTTAATTTATCTAATGTCCAAAATCTATTTAATTAAATAAACCTATGTATTTAATTAAATACCCCATTTCCCCCTGGATAAATTAATTAAGTTAATTTATCTAATGTCCAAAATCTATTTAATTAAATAAACCTATGTATTTAATTAACTACCCCACTTTCCTCTATTTTAAATTAAAAGAAATTCAAAATTTTACCAAAAATATCCTCACCTGCATATTTCTACTCATCTCACTTCCACCCCTTAATTCTACTTTAATTCAGCAAATATCCTAATCTCCATCCACTTGCATTTTCCTAATAAAGATTTAGGGAAGTAAAGTCACACTTTGCTTCTTTCATCCAAATCCTTCTCTATTTTGAATTAAAAGAAATTCAAAATTCAACTAGAAATATTCTCACCCACTTTCCTCCATTTTGAATTAAAAGAAATTCAAAATTCAACTCAAAATATCCTCACCCACTTGCATTTTCCTAAATATCTCACTTGTCCACTAATTAATCATAAGCCCTTTCCTATTCATTTGCACAATCCTAACCATAAAGATTAGGGAAGAAAAATCACACTTTGCTTCTTTCATCCCAATCTTCAATTAAATATCTTGGACACTTGTCACAAGGTTATAAGTTTGAAGAAGCACAATCCATGTGCTCTCCCTCAAATGCATTTTGGCCATCCACAAAATTTTAAATCCTAGCCCTTCATTTGCCCTCCTCTTTGCCTATAAATGGAACCCTCTTCCCTTCACAAATTATTCATTCTTGAAATATTGTTATAATGCCATTTTGAGAGCCAAAACATCAAACCATATCAACATAATGCAAAAATCATCCCAATCAAAACCATAACTCTTATCCTCATCATAACCCTAAACTATAACCCTAATCAAAACCCTAACTCTTATCCCAATTGTAATTCTAGATCCTAACCCCAATCCTAACTATAATAACAACCATGATATAATATCTAACAATAATCCTAATCCTAAACCCTAACCTTAATGATAACACTAAACACGATATAAACCTAACCTTAACCATAATCCTAGCTATAATCCTAATCCTAAACCATATTCATCAATCCTAACCCTAATCCTAATCAAAACACTAAGTCTAACCATGATATGAAGTGTGTTGTTTATCTCGACCTTCACAATATTCCTAATCCTACACCCTAAGGGCCCGTTTGGCAGCAGGAATACCATAACCTGGATATGGTCAATTCAGGAAGATGCTGCATATTCAAGAAGATGCTTATCCCCAAAATGAAATCCGGAATATGGTCTGACCCGTTTGGTTCATCCGGAAGATGAATGAGAAGATGCATAAGGAATTTTAATTCTTTATTTTTTAATTTCTTTGAATATGGTGTGTATATATACACACACACATGTGTATATATACATACATACATGTGTGTGTATATACATATGTATATATACACACATGTGTGTATATGTGTATATACACACATGTATACACATATACACACACATGTGTGTATACACACATTTGTGTACATATACACACAGACACACGTGTTTTTATACACACATGTGTGTATATACACATACAAGTGTGTATCCATGTATACACATATACACACATGTGTATATATACACACACATACACACATGTGTGTATACACATATACACACATTTATGTATATATACATACATATACACACATGCATGTGTGTTTATATACACACCATACATATACACATACAAGTGTGTATCCATGTATACACATATACACACATGTGTATATATATACACACACCATACATGTGCGTATATATATAGACATATACACACACATACACACACCATACATGTGTGTATATATACACACACATGTGTGAATATATATACACATGTATATACACACATGCATATATACACATGTGTGTATATACACACATGTATATATATACATTCTTATAGCAATATAATATACATCTTTATAGTCACGGATCCCACGAAATATTAAATTTGCTTTTGT
>MU226323.1:1086037-1098045 GCA_018584345.1 Thuja plicata
ACACCTAATCTTCAAAAGCTTGTGGAGCTGAAAATTCATCAGTGTGCAGAGCTTGAGCAGTTCACTCTAGGTCATCTCAGCCGTGTGAAAAGGATGACAATTATAAATTGTAGAAGTTTGAAATGTTTGCCAGGCGCACCTAATAGTCGAACTCCCGGAATTAAATATTTCAAATTTTAAACATTTGAAAAATATGCCAGGGATACCTAATCTTCCAGCTTGCTTAATTAAATATTTGTCAGTGCACAGAGCTTTGGGAGATAAGTCCATGTCATCTCAGCTGTCTGGGAAGGATGATATTGAAAATTGTAAACATAGCAGGTATTGAAGAGTTGTATGCATTGATATGTAATGATCCAAAGGCTGAGGAGTTAACTATTTGTCAATGGCCAAAGCTCGAGAATCCAACTATTGGTTATCTTGTGGAAAGGATCAGAATTGTAAATAGTAAATATTTGATATTTATGAATTGACATTGAATATTAATGAAAGCCCGGAGTTTGAGGAGCTAATTCTTGGACATTTGAACTGCCTGGATATAATTACTATTGAAAACTGATAATTTGAAAATTATCAGTCTCATTGGCATGAAGTGTCTAGAGAGCATAACATTATATTTTGTTGCTCGACTGTCGAATTTTGAAAATAATAAACTTTTGTTGTGAAGAACTTGTTGAACTTTGAATTTTTTTTTTTTTTTTGAGAATTGCTTATAGAAATAAGCATTCTGAGCTGTCCTGAACTTGAGGACTTCCCAGATTTTAGAGGTCTTAAGTTGCGTGGAGGGGATTACAGTTGATGGAGTGTTTCGCTATATGCAACCCTACCAGGTTCCATTTGCAGGCGTAGTCCCAGCCTGTGCCAAAATGGGAGCTTTTGGAACAGAGAACTGGTAAAAGCTCTGGTAGACATGCTTTCAGATGTTGTAGTTGAAAATGCTCTGGCAGACATGCAAATTGTAGAAGAAAAGATAAGGCATGTGAACTGTTTGACCGAATGCCTCAAAAATATGTCTTACGGAATGCTATGATTGCATGATATGCACAAAATAGGTTTGTTGAAAAGGCTTTATAAATGCTATTGGCAGGTGTAAACCCGGACTTCCAAACCTTTGCTAGCAGGACACAGGATAAAGGATAGAGGAATTTTATCAGATGTTTTAGTTGCAACTGCTCTAGTAGATTTGCATCCAAAAGTATAGACAAGGCACATGAACTGTTTGACAGAATGCCTCAATGAAATGTGTTTTCATGGAATGCCCCGATTGCAGGATGTTCACAAAAAAAGATTTGTTGAAAAAGATTTAGAAACTTTCAAGCAAATGCAATTTGTGGGTGTAAAGCCAGACTCGACAACCTTTGCTAGCATCCTCACAGCCTGTGGTGAATGGGAGTTTTTGAGCAGGGCATGGACATTCATCAAAGCATAAAGGATAGATGAATTTTAAAAAATGTTGTAGTTGTACTGTTTTACAATGTGCCATGGTTGCAGGATAGCAACAAAATGGATTTGTTGATAAAGGTCTGGAAAGTTTCAAGCAAATGAAATTGTTAGTTGTAAAGTTGGCATTCTCCTCATCTGTGCCAAAATGGGAGCTTTGGAACATGGTATGGACAATAGATTTTATTGTTATTGTTTTTTAAGTACTAAAAGACACTTCGAGAGGCAATATTAGCATATTTAGAAACATTGAGCTCCTTAGATAAAAAAAAATGGTATTTGCCTTTAGAAGAGGTTGTTTGTAGAGATTTAAATGATGATCATTAACAATGAGTTGTGTTGTTGTTAAAGTCCACAATCCAAACTTCAACAACACCAATTTTTTGTTGAAAATTTAATCACACAAGGCTCTAGCCATCTGGTATGGAATTTTCCTTTGAAGTCTTGAAATCATGAGTCATATAAAAGATCCCAATCTCTTTGTTGAAATGATATGTAACGCCCTGTCAGGGAACCGAGAAGACAACACATCTAACCTCTAAATGATGCAATATTTTTTAAACAAAAAAATCAACATAGGTAAGCATTTTCTTCGTTTAACGTTCATATAACAAAATTTGGATTACAACATATTCTTTTTCCCTTTTCTTTCACCTAGATCTAACCCCCTTTTACAATGGTTTCAATAAGATTACATCCATAATCCACAACTACATCAATATACCAAATTACATCAGACTCCTTTCAGGAGTATACATCAGGAGTATACATTACATAAATAAATATACAATAATACATCTCATCATGATGCAAAGTACAAAATGAAATCCTCATGCTGCAAATTAGAAAATGATCAAATGCAAGGTCTATCCACACGATCACAAACGATGCCTTCATAATATAAGATTAACCACCCAACCATGTGGAACCTATAAGCCCACTCCCCCAAGCTAGGAGATAGATACCAAGGCCAACACAAGCATAAACAACCAAAGACATAAACAAGCTGGTAAACCCTTCCTAAAATAAGGCATGAAAACTCAAATAAACATCAAGCCAAAACAAGACTACCAGAGGCAAGGGCAACCAAAGGTGTAAAGACTCTAGGCTATAGCTAGGTGAGTGTCATCGCATAGCCCTCATCCTTTGGGTTACCTTGACATTTAACTCTAGACCTCGGCCCCCACATAGGCACATGCAAAACCAAACACCTTTCATGAAGGCAAGGTTGTTCGATTGTGCCATCACAAAGGCACCTTCTCCCACTCCCATCCTTAGTTTGTACTAGCACTAGCAGCATGGGTGAGCCATCATTAATTAATCTTTTGAAATGTGAATCCCCCCTTTCCTAGTTAATTTATTATGGTTATCACATAATTTACTAACTCACCAATGGGTTACCTTGGTAGCCGCTTAGGGTCGCGACCCCCATTGAGATCCACTCACCTACTATACCTAGGTTCTTTACCTGTAAAGCAAAGAATAAAAAATGCACAAAAGAGTCACATCACATCATGATAACATGCCACGAGTCCCATAAGAACATCAAAACATCATATTTTTTGGTTTAGGTAAGCACTTGTTGCCCCTAATCCACCAGACAACCCTAAACCCCAAACAAGCATTCAAATGGATTCAAAGCACATAAATAAGCATAAAAATGCATCAAACATGATTAATCTCTATCAAACATAGTATACAAGAGTCAAAATCAACAAATATTAAGTCCTAAATGTCTCTGGTACAATCTCAAAACCATAAAACATTATTTTGACATAATTTTTGACCAAACTGAGGAACTATGCATCTGTCTGATGCTTCAATGCATCTATTGAGGGAAGCTACACACTTGTAGCCTAAAGCTAGGCACTTACAGCCTGAAGCTACACATTTTTAGCAAGGATTCAACGCACTTGTAGCAAGGAAACAACACACTTGACTGGTAAAAATGTGAAAAATAAGCATATTCCAAATTTCCTTCACGACTAATATAAGGCATTATCTATGCATGAGAATAAAAATTTGAGCAAGACCCATTTGAGATCTCCCAAATTTCCTTCCAGAAACCTAGATAAACAAACCCAAAACATTAAATTAACATGTGCAATTGTTCATTTATAGAAACTAGTCTTAAAAGGAATGAAAGGAAAATGCATTCAAATAATTTCACTTACACACATTATCTTTTCCAGAATCTCAATTATAGTTTTCAAACATGATAAAACAACACAAGGAAGACCAAAACCAATACAACATAGATCCATTTAACAAATCTTTGCAAAAGTCATCAACTATTCATAAAACCACAAACAAATACGAGTCTCTTTCTTGGATCAGAGTCTACCTCTGGTTCTGCGGAGAATCCTCAAGTGAAGAAGAAATAAGAAGACTATATCCAACCTTCACACATTGAGCTAAGTCCTCCAAGCCACTCCAACAAATCTAGAACCAATCCAAATTAATTTAATACAAAATCAACCAAGTCTCTCTCTCAATCAACAAGGCACTCCCAAGAATTTGCAAATGAAAAACCTTCTCCCTCAAACTCACATCCAACATAGATCATCAAACGAGTCTCCAAGATTCTCTCTACAATTTCTCTCTCCTGGGAACCATATGGTAAAAATGTCACATTTTTTCATATCATTCCCTTGGAAGGAGTTAAACGGGAATGAACTAATACCCAACCAAAATTTATAACTATTGGTTTAATTACACCAACGTTATAATGTTAACTCCCCTCCAATTATTTATTCTATTTAATATTTCCCTTTTATGTTATTAATTAATTAATAATATTAATTAATAAATACAACCATTATATGTGTGTCCACGTGGGCGCACACGTGTGTGTGTATATATGTGTATATATATCTATCTATATGTGTATATATATGTGTGTACCCATATATACATATTTACATATACATGTATACATGTATATGTATACATATGGGTGCCAACCAGAAGTTGAGTCCACTTTTTGGCCAAAAGGTGGAACTATGTTTCCTATTTTTTCAAATTCATCTTGTTTGAGATGAGTATTTAAACACTTAGAGATTGAATCTTAAACAAATTTAGTAATAGAAGTTGTAGTACTCAAAGTCTACTTTCGGAATATGTAATTTATTTTAATACCCAGATGATAAAATTTCATTTTCCATAGGCATTACTAAAACCCATATTTTAAAAGTCCATGTTTCAGGACCATACTATGTCCGTGTATGACAAGCAAAATTTGACCTAAATGAAACTGTTTCTCTGAATCCTTTTGGGAAATGGTATGTAACACAGTTAAGATTGATGAAAATATTTTTTTTGTATTTTTTGTTGAATATATTTTTTTTATCATTTTTTTATTAGGCATAATTGGTGTTTTTAAAATCTCTTGTGTACGACAAGCATAATTTGACCAAAACATATGATTTTTATTTTTTATTTTTTTAAAGTGTGTATAACTGTCTATAGTTTGATGTCATATAATTTACCAAAACATATGATTTTTATTTTTTATTTTTTAAAATGTGTATAATTGTCTATAGTTTGATGTCATATAATTTTGTTTGCGAGAAATTTTCAAATAAAAAAGTTATTAAAATAACAAAATAGCCTATTATCTTTAGTTTGTAGACCTGTTTGAGTAGAAATTCAATGAAAAATAGAAAAAAATAATCAAATTTACAAAACAATTACATATTTTGAATCTGCATAGTCTGATATATAATGGATTTTTATTTTGTCAAAATATTCATCTGAAAATGTCTTAAAAACTATGTCTAAAGTCCTTATTTTGTATGGACACTAATAGAGCCTTCAAGTTGCGGGTCAAACTAGGTCCAAGGCTATGGTTCGATTACCCAAATCCTCTTTCCAAACTAAAAGCCAACAGTAAAAGCGGGCTTAAAATTAAAAAATTTTAGAAACGAGATCTCGTTTAGTAAATGTTACCTCGTTTACCTTTTTGTAAAAATCATAACGTATAAATGAATCTATGGAATATTTTCTTTAAAAATTAATATTGCTTGAAAACGGGATCCCATTTTCAAATAGAAACCCATTTAATTTTTCAAAATACGACCCCGTTTTGAAACAGGATCCTATTTCTAAAATTTTAGGCTCGGGATCCCGAAGCTAAACGAGACCCCATTCATTCTAAGTGGGAACCCGTTTCATGGAGTGTGATTTTGTGAATTTGGCTAAGCATGAAAGTTCCACCATAAGTGGACTCAACTTCTTGCACACACACACACACACACACATCTATGCCCAACACTGGTCAATCATATCACTTCCTTCGTTGTGACATCTTTTCGAGACTCCCCTTCCAATTTAGGGGCACTCATCTTATCGATGGCCTCACAGTTGTTGGGTTTTGCGGAGGGAAATTTTGACCAGGACCATGATCACTTCATTGATGAATTTGATATTATTGAGCCAAGGATCATCTCTTGATCTACGACTCAACTCCTGAACACATATCCTGTGCGCAAAAGAACTGCTAGAAAGACTAATAAATAGAAGCAGGAGGAGGAAGCCTTGATTGGTGATCAAGCCTCCATTAAATCCTACCTTACGTGCTTGAAGGGGGCTTGTCCCTCTTCAGGTAACATATGATAATGGTGACATGGATTGTTAGGGGTTGAAATGGCCCTAACAAAATTTGCATGTTCAGGGATCAAATGGATCGCCTTGCATGTGACATCTTTATTATTCTGGATTCCAAGCTTCTGGGGACACTTGCGATTAATTTCTGCATTTTATGTAAGGTTGGTGTGGTCAATCCAATGTTTCTTCTGGTGCTTCGGGTGGCCTGGGCATTCTATGGATAAACAATCAGGTGGTAGTCTCTAATATTCTCTGCAACCAACAATGGGTTGTGGGCTAGGTTTCTAACCTTTCTTTTGATTCCATGTTCACTATTTTTAATGTCTATGGGCATGTTATCGCTGTGGATATAAATTGCTTTGGGATGAACTCTCTCGATGTATGGTTGGCACTTTGGAACCCTCTATTTCCCCTAGAGATTTCAATGCTTTATGTCCTACAAAATGATATCTAAAGGCTGATGAACTATAACTGATTGAATGTTTGAAGATGTTAAGTTGATGATCACCGAGCTGCAGAAAGTTAATGCAAGAAATTAAATCAATTAATGTATTGTATTGTCATTGATGTCAACTTGATATAATCTTATTGGTTATATATACATAGTGTTAAAGACTTCAAAGAACCAGAGAGATTAAGGTCATGCTATCAATAATGCATAAAAGTTCAGTATACACCAAGTGACAACAAACACCGACGGATAGTGCACACCAACAGATAGAGAACCCCGAGAGAAGAGTCACAGTGATACCCGAGCAAGTTTCCTGAGAAAGCATTACCAAGCAGAACCTAAGTGATACACAAGAAGAACCGAATGCCACAGTGTTACCCAACAGACAGACAACCCCGACAGATAGTGATGCCTGAGGACAATTGAAGTCAAGACCGAGCAAACAAGGAGTTAAACACCGATAAGAACTGAAGTTTAGAAATGACAAAAGACTTAGCTGGCAAGAGCTAAATATGGAGTTAACTGGTTGATCACATTGTTTTGATTGACAAGTTAAAAGCTATAGATAATCTAGAGTTTTAAAGATAGTTTTATTCCAGTTGTCAAGGAGAAATCCACAGGTAAAAACTAAAGCAAGCTTTAAAGCAAGAATGGTGAGATTTCTGGATCATGTCAAGAAAAATAAAGACTGCAAAGACCTAGAAATGGTGAAATCATGTCTATAAAAGAGACAACATAATTCATTATGAATTAGGGGGAAGAATAGAAGAGGATGTTAAAGAGAATACTAGTGAAGAAGACTTCATACAGTCCTGATCAAACAAGTCGAAGAACAAAGCTAAAGATTTTTGCGAACACCGAGCAAAAAAGAAGCAACAACATCACCGAGAAAAAAGAAGTGGAGCAAAAGAACATAAAAGAAACATTGATCAGAAAGGTATTATGAGCTTACAATAGATACATGAACATCTATAAGTTTAAGCTGTATACATGAACATATCATATATTGTTTCAGTTTAACCATTGATTCAAAAAATCTCTTAACAGATTGGGATTTAACTATGCTTTATATATTGAGATATATCCCAAGGAGTATCAAAATGTTTCTCATGAAGATAGCATAGTGAAATGCCATATATCAAGTGACAAACTATTATATTTAAATCCTCTAACAAGGTCACACTTAACAGTGTGTTTTTAACCTTTAACAAGGTTGGCTCTTCACCGAGCTCACTTCAAAAGAGTGAAAATTTTGGGTTACCAATCCCAAGTGGTTTTTCCCTTAATAGGGTTTCCACGTTAAAAATCCATGTGTCAAATGTGTATATGGTTCATTGCTTTAATATTTTTCTTTACATAGTACTAAAATAGGATTGATCAGTAAATACCAAGTCATTTACTGTATTTCGGTAAAGGCTAGACTAATATTCGGTAAAGCTTAAGAAAAGGGATCAAGAGTGAACTCTGAGCATTAGTTATTTGATAAGATTATTTTAAGGGCATACATCTTGTAGGACTGAAGATAACTAGAGGTTTATAATTGTGGTATAAATTTTTTGGGTTGATATTGGATTAATTTTTGAGGCCACTGATTCACCCCCCTCTCAATTATTCTAACAATTGGTATCAAAGCTTGTGTGCTTAGAAAGGGAGTTTAATAACTCAAGCAAAAGATCACAAGATAAGAAAACATGATGTGCCTAAGTTGAACAAGGACAACTTTGTATCATGGAAAAGCAGGATAAGACTCCACCTATCAGGTATTGCTAATGATGTTACTCAATACTTGGATACTGAATATGTGTTTCCTATAGGACCTCACACACTTGATCAATCGGGAGAAAAGCATGAGCTCAATTCTATAATGATAGAACTTGCTTCCTCACTCTCCAATGCTGAATTTGAAGATGTCAAAACATGCACCACTGCAAAGAAAATGTGGGACAAATTGAAGCTAGTACATGGAGGAGATGAAAATGTGCTAAGAGCTAAGGAAGAAAGCCTAAGATGTAAATTTGATGACCTAAGAATGAAAGAAGGAGAAAATATCACACAATATAGCTGCAGAATCAAAGAGGTAGTCAATGCTATCCAAGGAGTTGGAGGTGTACTTGAAGAAGAAACAGTGGTAAGTAAAATCCTAAGAACCTTACTGCCTGTTTATGCTATTAGAGTATCTGCTATACAAGAAATGAGAGTAGTAGCAAATAACAATGTCACTCTAGATAGTTTGGTTGGTAGAATTATTTCATTTGAGATGAATAATTTTGATAATAGTGTCTTACCATCTATTGATTATGTATTCAAATCTTCTTTGAAAATAAGTAAATCAAGTCATACACACACTATGAGAAATGATAGTGATGACTAAGATTGATGAGATTGAAACACTAATGTACAGAAGATTGCAAAGAGGCAAAGGTAGATACAAAGGTAAATTACCATTGGTATGTTTTAATTGTAAAGAGATTGGACATTTTGTTGCTAGATGTCCTAACAAAATAAAAGAAGACAGAAATAGTGACAAATCATATGAAATTTTTTTTGACAGAGGTGATGATAGAGATTACCGAAGAAATCAACAATCTGACAGAAGAGATACCCGAGACTACAAGGACAAAGGGAAGAAAGATTGTTACCTGGCTGAGAACAAAGCTGAGAATAATGCCACCGAATCTAATGAAGATATTGAGGTGGTATTCGTTGCTATGAAGGATGATTCAAACGAAGAGGAAAGGTATGTTGAAACTACACTCATATCTAAGGTTAGTAAAAATGATGTCTGGATTATTGATAGTGGTTGTACTCACCACATGACTGGAGATAAGGAAAAGTTTGAAACTTTTGAATATTATAATGGTGGATTAGTAAAAATGGGTAATGACTCACCTTGTCCGGTTGAAGGTAAATGAACCATAATGTTGATTAATCTGATCAAATGTGAAAATGCATATTTGGTAAAAGGACTTAACTATATAATCTATTGAGTGTTTCACAATTGAATAACACAGGTCACTGAGTTGCATTTGAGAACAAAAAGGCAAAGATCTCTAATGAATCAGGAAGGTTGATCGGAACTAGTGAACAAACAAAATGTAACCTATTCTATCTTGATGATATAAACACCACTTTTTTAATGGCTAGAAATGAAGACACATGGCTATGGCATAAAAGGTTATGTCATGTGAATTTTGACAACATGATTAGGATAGGCAATAAAAGGAAAGTAAGAGACTTATCGAGCATGTCAAAGCCTGACCATGTCATGTGTCAGAATTGTCAACAAGGTAAAATGACAAAGTCTAGTTTCAAGAGAAAAACCTACACATCTAATGCCATCATAGAATTAGTTCATACTAATCTATGTGGACCAATGAGAACAAAGAGCTACTATGGAGATAGATACTTCATTCTCTTTATTGATGATTATTTTAGAACGATGATAGTTATGTTCTTAAAAGAGAAATCAAAAGCATTCAAGATATTTAAATGGTATAAAGATATTGTACCAAAACAAAGTGGTAAGGAATTAAAATTCTTAAGATCAGATAGAGGAGGAGAATTTATTTCTGATTAATTCACTAACTTTTGTAATGAGCATGGAATTCAAATACAAGTTTCTCCACCAAGAACAACACATCAAAATGGGATTGCTGAAAGAAGGAATAGATCCATTGTTGATTGTGCCAGAACACTGATGATTGAGAAAGGCATCACTCAAACATTCTGGAGAGAAGCTATCAGTACTGCTGTCTACACATTGGACAAAGTTCAATTGAAGAAAGACACCAATAAGACACCTTATGAGCTATGGTATGGATATACACCCAATGTAAGTTACTTCAAAATTTTTGGAAGTCAATGTTATATTTTGAAAGATGATAGAAATGGAAAGCTTGACTCCAAAGGTGAAGAAGGAATATTTTTAGGGTATTCTACCAAAAGCAAGGCATATAAATATCTTAAAAAATTCTCTAACAAAATAATTGAAAGTGCAAATGTCAGAGTAGATGAATTTGAAGAGAAAAATGACAAAGAAAGCAGAAAAGAACTGGAAGAATACAAAATGTTTGTATCTAGTGAATAACCTGACACTCTTCCTGAGCAAATATGTATCACTCCTGAGCGATAGAACAATGCACCCGAGCATCAGACTGCAAACACCAAAAATTAGGAAATTGCTCAAAATCATGTTCCGAGCGATGGAGATCAAAATGAAGGTCAAGATGATGATCAAAATGATGAACAAAGAGCTGAACCAATACTTGGAAAGTATTTCAGAAGACACCATCCACTAAACCAGATCATAGGAGACAAGAAGGATGGAATGAGAACAAGAAGTAAGTCACTGAACACTAGATGTTTAATTTGTGATTTTGAGCCTAAATCTGTCAATACTAAACTTGAAAATGAAGAATGGGTTAGTGCTATGAATGAAGAGATAGAACATATTGAGAAGAATAGAACATAGACATTAGTACCTAGACCGGATGACAAGAATGTCATTGGTACCAAATGGATATTTAGAAACAAGCTGAATGAGAATGGAGAAGTCACAAGAAACAAAGCAAGATTAGTATGCAAGGGGTATGCACTATAACACCCCAAAATTGGCACCTTATAATTCCAATCAATTTTGGTGCGCTCCTTCATTTTCTCATCATCGAAGTCCTATTGTACTAGGCAAATTATCCTCCTAATTGACTTTAATTGACCTAGTCTCAAATGCAGAAAACCCAAATTTGCATAAATCTGACATTATATTTAATTCCTAAATTATCAAGGTTTATTAGCTAAAAATCCCTACGATTAATTGATTTAATTCTAAAATCCTAAGTGCTTTTAAATTAAATTAATTCCACCCCCTTTAGCTAATACACATCAAAAGGAATTGAATAGTTATTTAATTGATTAAATAGATTATCCTAAAAAAGAATTCCATAATTCAATATGAAAGGTCACTCATGTGGCAATAATCCACTCTTTCAATTAAATAATTCTTGCATTTTTTTCTCAAATGGAAGTGAAGATGCAACCATTTCTTTTCAAGAAACTCTTCACCCTCTTTCCATGGTTTTCTATATATTGGACCTCTATTTCTTCATGTGTGGGATGATTTTTGAGAGCATCAAATCTATAGTGAAATTTGCATTGATTATTTCATGCTTTTGAGCTTAAATTGTATAATTAGATTAATTTCAATTTGGATTAGTAATGATATGTTGATTTTATTTTCAATTCATTTACATATCTAACATCTCAATTTCATCTCTCAAGCTTTTATAGATTAATTGCAATTCCATTTCATAGAGCAGTTGCAATTTCATTTCTAGATTAAGAGAACTTGATTTCATAGTGTAGACACCCTAAAATGGACAGGCTTGTGACTTTACATTAAAAACACTAATTTTCATCTATTAATTAATGGTTTCTTAATCATTAATTAATCATCTATTTTCTTCTAAATTCATTTCCAAAATCATCTAATCCAATTCCCAAAATTAATTAAATA
>MU226323.1:1115139-1130881 GCA_018584345.1 Thuja plicata
ACCGTTCATCTCCCCATCTCTGGGATTGATCTCAACCATTCATTTCATCACCAATTCCTATATAATAAACCCTTCATAACCATTTGAAGGATCTAGGATTTCAAGCTCTCATGCGCCATTACTATGTTAGTTTAGTTCTAGCATTCAAGCCATCTTGCGATCACACAGACACATTTCAAATATCAAATTCTTGATGCTTCTCAAGTCATAGACGCTGCCCCGCCAATACTGAGCATCAAGAATAGTGTTTCGAAAGGAGTAGAGAGAAACAATAGAAGCTTCAAGCATCAAGGGGTTTGCATTTACTTGTCTTCCTTTCTCTTGTTTGTACATTTTATTTCTCACATTTCTATTATTTGTTTAGTAGTTATTGTATACTTGATTTGCAATTCACTTGCAAACCTTTGCTACTAACCCACACCCTTGGAAAGCTGTGGGAATCTAGAGAGAGAGGCGTACACATAGATTAATTGCAATTTCAATTCTAGACTAGTATCAATTCATTTCATAGATTAAATACATTCTATTTCGTAGATTAATGGAAAATTCATCTTCTCTCATGCTTTAGAAATCCTCCATGTTAGCAATGGTCAGGTTGTTGGCTCTCGTTCTGAGAGTAAATTCGACATCCACAACTAAGTAAGAGGCAACAAGTTGCTTCAATCAAATTTGTAGGATGAACAATTCATGTTTGTCTTTGTGAATTGAACGATTGTGTAAAGACTATGCTGAGTTTGTGCCTGATTTAAGAGGTCACATTCAAGCACACACATTTTTGCGCCCATCCTGTCAATATAAGGGACCTTTGCAACCTCAAGCAAAGGCAAGGGGAACCATTCTTAACATTTCCCCAAAGATGGAGACAACTTTGCACAAAGTACCCTCGCAAAATACCCAAATATGAGAAACTTGATATATTCTTGGATAATCTCACCCCTGATTTCGGGTATCAATTCCAACTTCAAGGTCCCCTTAATTTTGATAGTATGATAAAACAAGCTGTGAGAATAGAAGCATTCATGGTTAAAAAAGGTGAATTGACCTTGAATAAAGATAACAAACAAAACCCCTCATCTTCCAACAAGGATAAAGGGAAATTTTCCAACAAAAATAGGGATGTTGTGAATGATGGGGTGGTCGATAACGTGACTTCAACTTCTTTGAAACCGGTCTTCAATCTCACCTCTGGTATACAAGTGACCAAAGCTGTTGAAAAGGTTGGAACCAATACTCAACAGCCTTCTAGATTTTCTGGCAATAAACCTTGGGCACCACAACCCAAGCGTGAGTTTACCTCTTTGGGAGAACTGCTTGATGTGGTTTTCAAAACTTTGGTACAAAATTAGATTCTTGCTCCTTTGGAGAAACATCTATGCGATCTACAACCACGACCTCATTGGTGGAATGAGAATGCTTACTGTGACTACCATCAAAACAAAGGTCATAAGACTGCTATATGTCTCCAATTGCGTCATAAAGTCCAAGATTTGATTGATAACAAGGTTATCATTGTGGAAAATCATAACAAGAATTTGGATCATCAAGCTTTTAAAGATCCCTTTCCTTGTCATGAGAAAGGTGAGTCCTCTAATGCTCAGAATAATAATGCCAAAGTTAATTACACACATACTACTTATGGTAATGTTATCAACATGATTGAACCAGTGGAAGTGGAATATTGCAATATGTTTACTAGCAAGGGAAGTGGGAATACTTCTAAACCCAGAACCACATTTTTCTTGAGAGGCCCTGGGTCTTGATTATCAAAATTTGAAACATCTTGAGATTGTGCGAACATTGTTACTAGATCTCAGGCTAAAATCACTATCAAGGGTCCTAACCCTTCTGTTGCTACGTTCGCGCCAAAAAAATTTGTAGATAAGACTGTTGTTGGCTCTACCAAAAAGACCACGAAGGTGGTCCCTACACCTCCTATTGCTGGTTATAGCATTCTTGACCAGCTTCAAAGAACCAATGCTCAGATAACTATTTTTGAGCTATTGAAGATCTCGCCTACTCATAGGCAGATTCTGGACAAAGCTCTCACAGAAGCTAATGTCCCCAAAGATATCGATCTAGATCAGTTTCAATCCATGGTGGGTCACCTGACTTCACCGTATTATTTGTCCTTCTCTGAAGAAGATGATCACTCAATTAGTCACCTGCACAATGATCCTCTGCACATAGAAGTCATGATAGGAAAATAGCTAGTCCTTCGCATCCTCATTGACAATGGTGCTGGTCTCAATATTTTCTCCGCTCATTTTCTTGCTCAGCAAGGTTATGGTGAAGATCGCATAGATTCTCGCAAAATAATTACCATAAAAGCCTATGATGAAGAAGAGAGAAAATCTAAAGGTCTAGTTGTGCTACCCATTTGGGTTGGTCCAGTTGAAAGAGACATCACATGTCAGGTGCTAGATCTTCCTCTTGCATATAATATCTTGCTAGGAAGACTGTGGATCTATGAGATGCAAGCGGTTCCTTCTACATACCATCAGTGTATCAAGTTTTCTTTTCAAGGTGCAGAGGTGACAATTCCCACTAGTATGGGTTCTTCTTGTAATGTGCTCACTCAATCAACTGATAGTCTTGTTCCAAATAATAGAGAATACATAGAACTCTGTGATGCAAAGCTCAGAGATATGGAACAAACCCTAAAAATCATAGACATAGGCATGGGAGGATATTAAATAGAACCTGTGCTATCTTTAGCAGCTCTACCTCCGTGTCCCCATTCTTATGGGAGACCTTCTGAGAAAAATAGATCTTCTGCTACTCCTGAGGTAGTTTATGACGGTGTCTTTGTATGATCCTCTACACAAATAGAAGATGAAGATGAAGAAATAGCTATTAAGGCTTGGCTTTGCAAAGGAAAAAACATAGCTGAACACACTACCCCGGCTCGAGAACTAAACCCCAACAATGAAGGTCTTAAGATTATGAAACATTTTGGGTACAAAGGGAGTGGCCCAATAGGGGTGAATGCTAATGGGTTACTGGAACCTATTCAAGCTATAGGTCAAAAGACAAAAGACACCACTGGTTTAGGTTTCAAAAAGATCCTGTTCCATCTAGGGATCAATAAATTTGTGCCAAAAGTAAAACTTTCACCAAAACCTGAAGGTACAGCTGCAGTTGATGCCATAGAAGATAGCTCTGATGAGGATTGTTTTCCTTATTCCATTCCTCCAGACCTGGCAGCATTCTTTGCTGAGCCAGATAATTTTGTATTGCACGTTAGTACAGCCGAGAGTGACAATGATTCTGATAAAACTACTCCACTTGATGCACTAACCTATGAACAATGGAAAGTGTTGCAAGATCCTAACTTCCAAGGTGAAAGATACGTACCACCAGAGTTTCAAGAACAGTTGGCATGAGAATAGGGTGGTATTGCAAGAACTCCTAAATGGTCATGGTGCAAACACCCAAGTCAGAGTTCGGATACAGACTCTCATGAATATGAGTTTGATAGTTTGTCAGAAGGATCTTATGAAAAAATTATCGATGTAAGTGAGGGGTCTAGTGAAAGGTCTAACGAGTTTGAGTCTATAAATGTTAACATATCTTCTACTTTGGTTGTTAGGGATCAAAAAGATTCAAACACACATTTGGATGAGATCGATTTAGCTCTCAGCTTGCTAGTTAACACTTTTGATGACTATACTGTGAATGCACTTGAACCTGTCACATCTCTTTCACTCCAACATCCTGAATTAATAGACTGGAATTCCCCTTCTTCATCCAGTGAAGTCCTTACATTCTAGAATGATTACACCCTAGCCTTCTACCTTCATGCTGTGGAACCCGTAACATCCTCCACTAGTGAAGAAAGTGTCAACATGACTGAGGTTGACATCAAGTATCTTAGTCAGAAAACCAAAAGAAGAAAAAATAGGTGCTCTGATGGTGAAAACCACATTGCGGTAGTATCACAGCCAAAAAAAGTAAAAAGAAAAGACGTATCCAAAGGTGAAAACCTCTCTGAGGCGCCTGAGGATGAGATACTTGATGCACTTCCGAGTCACTTCCAAGAATGTTCATCAGTGTTAATTGAGCCAACTTAGCCGGTAAATCTGGGAACATAAGAACATCCACACATCATTCATGTGGCCAAGTCATTATCTAGAGAGGAACTTAAGGAATTCACTGAATTCTTCCAGGAGAAAAAGATAAATTTTACATGGACATATTCTGACATGCCGGGTGTGGATCCTGATCTCATTATGCAACACTTATCAATAGCTCCAAGTGTGAAACCTGTTAAACAAAAACTTAGAAAGATGCATCCGCATGTGGCTTTATTGATCAAGGAAAAATTGGATAAAATTCAAAAAGTTGGGTTCATCCGAGTGATTGATTATGCAGAGTGGATCTCTAACATCGTCCTAGTGACTAAACATGACAAATCTATTAGGGTCTGCACAGACTTCAGAGATTTAAATTTGGCATGTCCCAAAGATGATTTTCCACTTCCTAATATTGACATGATGCGGATATGACAGTGGGATATGAGATGTATTCACTCATGGATGATTTTTCTAGCTATAATCAAATCAAAATTGTGCCAGAGGACCAAGAGAAGACCGCTTTTACTTGCGCATGGGGTACATTCTGTTGGAATGTTATTCCCTTTGGTTTAAAAAATGTTGGAGCTACTTATCAAAGAGCTGTCACTATAATATTTCATGACATGATGCATAGGATAATGGAGGACTACATGGATGACACACTCACTAAAAGTATGGACAGAAAAACACATCTCACTGATCTAGGTCACATACTAGATCATATGGAAAAATTCAAGTTGCGTCTTAACGCTAAGAAATGTGCATTTGGGGTTACTTCAGGAAAATTACTGGGCTATATCATCTCTGCTAAAGGAATTAAGGTGGATCTAGCAAAGGTACAAGCTATAATGGAAATGCCTCCACCTCATAATATCAAACAAATAAGAGGTCTCCAAGGTCAACTTCAATCTATCAGGCGTTTCATATCACAACTAGCTGACAAGTCACAACCATTCACCAAAACTCTGCATAAAGGTGTGACTTATGACTGGAACAAAGAATGTGAACAAGGCTTTCAATAGATCAAACAATATCTAGCCAATCCACCTATATTGATGCCTCCTATTCAGGGGAAGCCTTTGATTTTATATATCTCAGCAATGAAAACATCCCTGGGTGCTATCTTGGCCCAAGAAGACCAAAATCATAAAGAAAGAGCCATTTACTACATCAACAGAACATTGGTCTCTTACGAAATGAATTATTCTGTAAATGAGAAGGCTTGCCTAGCAGTGATGTTTGCTTCCCAAAAGTTACGACACTACATGTTGGCTCACACTACAAGATTAATCACAAAAATTGATCCATTGAAATACTTACTCAGTAAAGCTACCCTCATAGGTAGACTAGCTAAATGGGTCATGCTCCTTAGTGAGTTTGATATTGAATATGTTGAGAGGAAAGCCATCAAAGGACAAGCGATCATGAATCAGTTGGCTGAAGCACCCATTACAGATCATCAACCATTAAGGATGGAATTTCCAGATGAGTCCATCATGCTTCTCACACATCAGACATGGACAATGTTCTTTGATGGTTCATTCACCCAATAGGGGCTAGGAGCTGGAATTCTATTTATCACACCTCAGTGGTATTCCTTACCAAAGGCATACAAAATGATGTTTCGTTGTACCAATAACACTGCTGAATATGAAGCTTTGATCAATGGGCTAAAGATAGCTATTGAATGACGAGTGGATGAATTAAAAGTCTTTGGAGACTCACAACTGGTTATTAATCAAGTGAACGACATCTATTAGACAAAAGATGAAAAGCTAGTGCCCTATAAAAAGATGGTTGATAGTCTTAAGAAATACTTTGTACATGTTACTTTTCAGCAAATTCCCAGGGCAGATAATAAAGCGGCTAATGTTATGGCTACTCTGGCTTCTATGTTACAAATGCCAGAGAATGATTTCAGACACGAGTTCCTAGTGGAGACGTTATGCTGCCCTGCCTATGACTCTCTTGACTCCCGCATGATATGTTTAGTCATTGGACATGATTCATCTCGCTACCACCACATCTACTCTTATCTTCATGACCAAATCATTCCTGACACATATACTAGAATTGAAAAATGTCACCTAATCCGCAATGCTTCACGGTACATCATCGTAGCTAATGACTTGTATAGATGAGGTCTAGATGGTACCCTCCTTAGGTGTCTATAACTTGATGAGTCCAAACGTGTGTTAGAAGAGGTACATGAAGGCATTTGTAGTTCTCACTTAAATGGTCTGACACTGGCTCATAAACTTATTAGAGCTGGTTATTATTGGCCCGATATGGAGAAGGAAGCTACACAATTTGCCAAGTCTTGCAAACAATGTCAACTCCATGGTAATTTGATTCATGCTCCAGCCATGGAGCTTATTCTCTTCATCACTTTCTAGCCATTTCAACATTGGGCTTTTGACTTAGTGGGTCAGATATATCCATCTTCTTTGAGAGGACATAAGTACATCATTACTGCTATAGATTATTTTACTAAATGGGTTGAGGCAGTACCTCTCAGTGTAGCTGATGGCAAACCTGTAGCTATGTTCATACTAAACTAAATTATCTGTAGTTATGGTGTACCCTCCTTTATTATCACTGATAATGGAGGACAATTCAAGAATAAGGATCTGACAAATTTGTGCACTAAGTTCAAGATTATTCAACATTGGTCTTCTAATTATTACGCCCAGGGTAATGGACAAGCTAAAGCTTCCAACAAGACAATTCTCAAGATCCTGCACCGTATGGTACACAAATCTGGACAAGATTGGGATCTCCAAATTAATGTAGCTTTATGGGCCTATTGCACCAGTATAAGAACTCCAACAGGGCCACACCCTTTTCTTTAGTCTATGGTGTAGATGCGGTACTACCCATTGAGGTTGAGATTACTACCTTGCGAGTCTCTCTGAAGGGCCTCATTACAGATGATGATATCAGAATATCTCAGATACAAGAGCTTGAATTAATGGATGAATGTCGGAAGGTGGCATTCGATCATCTCAGAGAATATCAAAAGAGGATATCAAAGAGCTATAACAAGAAAGTTAGACCAAGAGACTTCCAAATGGGTGATCTTGTCCTAAGAGAGAACCCTAAGAATTAGCAACAGCGGACTTAGAAGGGAATGTTTGAGCCAAACTGGCTTGGTCCTTATATCATTACTGTAGTATTTGGGTCTAGTGCCTATTAGCTCTCCACTATAGAAGGTGAACAACTCAAAGAGCCCATCAACGCTCTTCACCTGAAGAAATTCTACAGTTGAGATATCTTTTGCATGCTCATGTACATACTTTATTCTAAGAAAATCCTAAAAATTATAAAATGTCCTAAAAAAATGATCATCTTAGTGAAAACCTGGCAAACAGGTGCTTTGATGTATCTATTATCCTGGTGAAAACCTAGCAAACAGGCGCCTTGCTAATATCAAAAAAAATGAAAAAATACAAAAATACAAAAAAATCAAAAAAGAAAAAAAAAGAAAAAAAAAATTGAAAAAAAAGAAAATACAAAAAGAAAGAAAAAGAGAAAAATGTGCCATTAATGAAAACCTGGTAAACAAGCGTCATGGTAGCAAAAATAGAATTTCTACCAAGATGGTGAAAACCTGGTAAACAAGCGCCTCTTGTTTTGTAATGCTTTATCTGTCGCAGCATTTGTCAGTCATCTTCGAGATCTTGCTCGACCTCACATGGATTGAAACTGGTCACACTCGAGGGCATGTTCCTGGTCTAGGGGGCATTGTCTTATCCTTTTGGAGTCTTTCTCCTTTTGCATCGGTCACGAGTGGATCTCACCGCGTCTATCTACCAATGCTTCATAACACTTCGTCTCTTCTTGAGACTCTCTTTCTCATCAGTCACCAGTGGTTCTCACTATGTTTTCCTGCTGATGCATACATCTCGTTATCAATCTTTATGCTTGAGAATCTCTCTTGCGACAGTCACTAGTGGTTCTCACTGAGTCTGCCTACTATTATTATTACTGAGATTTCTCCCATTGACTCGCTATCTATTTGTTCGGCTTCAATCTGTTCACTACTTGGGGGCATGGCTCTCCACTTTGATTGCCTCTTCGGTTTACAATTGAGTCAGTAATCTTGTTAAAGGACAACTTTCTACTAGCACAAACTAGTGTTTCTCAACACCTTAATCAAACAATGTTTCTCAACACTCTCTTTGGACACATCTGTGTTTTTCAACACACATCAGATATCTCGCAACGTAAACATCTCTCGATAGCAATCAAACACATTGCACTCACAAGAATGACAATTTTTTTCAACACCCCACACATAGACACATTCGTAAACCTTGAAACATGCTGAGATATGATTGACTCTTTCTTTGTATGCTTTCTGTTCTTATGAATTTCACTGATATTTTCTTTATCTATTGCTTGTTGGTGTGGTTTCGATGATCTGGCAGTGTCAAATAAACAGGGTGTATGTGATAAGAGCTTCTGCATTAAGGTATAAAAGCCTCACATCCCTTGATCTTGATTATTTGTATGCCAAGGGGAGGTCGGAACTATCTCCTTGACTGTTATTGCTATGTTTGTTTACTTGTGAACTTTTACTACATCAAAATGGAAACAATGTTCAGGTCACCTTGGCTTTTGTGCCTCGGTGCTTATGTTCATTTCCTACATTTTATCCGATGAAAAGTCATATTCAAATTCTTATGGTCACAGTGGCACCAGTAAGGATTGTATTGACTCCGATGATCCAAAAGCACTCGATGATGATAAATATGATGAGTCCAACAACCAAGTCCTAGGATTGCATTTAGCTTAGGCTTGCATTTGCATTGTAGGCTTGCATTTGCATTTAAGGCTTGCATTGTGGCAATTTTGGTGCTCTCTTTATTTGTCTTCTCATTCTTCAAGGGTCCTCATCTCTCATAATGGTTTCCTCTCGACTGCACAAGTGTCTGGTCCCCGCTCTCGATCTTCGTTTGTGTTCTTTTGGTTAGTACCTGTTGTATATTGCAATATCCTATATGAGATGATTAGTACCATTGCATTCATTACATTACATTCATTTCCAAAAAGTGCATTTCCATACATTCATTTGCATTTATATATCCATAAACAGGTGCATCCATTATAAGCATAAATCAAATCATACATAGCATTTATCCATCTAACATCTATCATTACATTGCATTCATACATCAATAAAACATGTGCATAAACATTTGCATATTCATCCATGGCATACATCTCTAGTCCATACATCTAAATCATATAAGAAACATCTCATAAGATGTACACATCTAAAGAAATATATAAACATGTACAATGATGCCAAAAATTGAGCTCATATATATATCGATCGGTCAAATGTACAAGGGTGCTACTCGAGCACAATATGTTAAAATGGTGGTACAATATGTGTATCAATGTATCTCATCTAACCACCCAGAGGAGGTGGAGCTGGTGGTATACCCTACTGCTAAGGGGGTGGCATACCCTACTACTGAGGAGGTAGTCCTGGTGGAGCGGCCCGTGCTCCAGCATACTCAGAAAATGGCTGAATCTAATCTGCTGCCTCAGGTACTGTGATAGTGTAAGCAACGTAGTAATAAGATGCCTAAGCAGCCTCATATTTAGTCTCTAGCTGTGATCTCACTAGTGCCTCTCATAACTCCTGGATCTCTCAGTCTTGCTTAGATATCCGCGTATCTTGAATAATCACCTGCATATGGGAAGGTGCTCCTAGGCCCAGATCTAAAGAATGATGACTCCTGCCACCATGGTACGTGCACCTCGATACACAATCTCATGCATCTCATGGTACATTTGAGAAAGCATGCACTCACCCCATCCAAAAGTAACTGCAGGAGCAACCAACATCTTCTGCAACATACCTCCCTAGCTACACTCTAATCCATGTTGACCGTGATCAGGAACCAAGTGATAACTTAGGAAAAGTGCAAATACGACCGCCAATGGATTTGTCGTAGCTGTGAATCAACTCCTTCCACGAGATGGCCTGGCCCATCACCAAATCATTCTAGAAAACTGCTCTTAAAGCCACTGTACTTGCTCTGGGCTGAGTGTTGTACTCCACACGAACTCTGTGGAAAGGCACTCTCAAAATCTTGTATATGTCCTTGTGAGTGACCGTCATCTCCCCCTGTGACAAGTGAAAGGTGTTCATCTTTGAGTGGAAACACTCAACCAGGGCACCCAGTAAGCCATGATTTACCATAATATCAGGTGCATCACAAAGGTAAGTCAATCCTAGGCCGTCAATGTGGGCACCATCAGCATCTGGTATCCTCTGAAGTATCTCACCCATGACAGGATGATGTGATCAGAAACTGATGTCAGGGAGGTCAACTTGCAAAGCAAGCGACGAAATTGGATCAATACCTCAACATGATGATTTTTCAAAGCAAAGACAACAAATACAACTATGGACCTATCCTACACACAGTTTTGAGATATTGCAACTAGCTGACTCTGCAACATAAGAAAATGACAACTTTTTATTTTTTGGCAAATTTCCCATGCGAGGAAACTCTTTTCCCGCGCGAGCTTTTTGGCTCACACGAGATGGGCTGTGTTCCCGCGCGCTCTTCATGCAAGCCAAGGGGAGGGACCCGTGTGAGGAACCCCTGACCCATGCAAGGAATCAGATTCCTCACGCAAAAGGAAACCTAGGCCGACACAAGGAAACTATTTTCTCATGCGAGATTGGACGCGACAAAGTTTAAAAAGGCCTAAAATGTGCTAAAATGCATAAATTGATAAAAAAATTTTGAAATACAGGATCAAGTTGCAATTACTTACAGGTGCGTCATACTCCGGTAGTCAGTTGTGTCATCGAGAGCGCTCAAATTGGTGTGTGTGCACATGAATGCTATCAATATTAGTTGGAGCCCTCGCCATCGCTAAAGTCAAAAGGTGAATAATGATTTGAAAATGACTCCTCCAGGCCTTATATAGTCTTTGACCTAATTTTTCAAAGTGCTCCATTTTTCATGAAAATTGCACCCTTGGCTAAATGAACCATTCTGAATCTATTTTCATGATCAAAATCAAAATCTGACACTCCTAAGCAGCTCAAAATCACATTTTAAAATTTTGGGACCAACGCGATCGAACGCTTGTGCAGTCAATTTTCTGATGTCACATCTTGTCAAAATTATCTCTCATTATCATTTTCTCAGATTCTGCAATCTTTTCATCAAATTCAACTCTAGTCAATTCTAGTCAACTATGGTCAAACCTAGTCAATAGGACTCCCTGATCGCTCCAAATTGATTTTTTCTTCTCTTGATCTATCTCTAGATTTCTCTGGATCTTCAATCTTGTTTCTATCTGTGATTTCTCTCTCTCATCATTATGGTGTGTCGTCTTTCGATTTCGCTCCCGAGGGGGAAGGATGATTCCATCATTAAATCTTTTCGCATCATTCTGATCTGAATCAAAAGTCCCCATCGCTAGGGGCATCTCCTCAGTTGGGGCATATTCAGTTTTTCGTACCTTATGGTCAAAATTGGATATTCCTTGATCTTGAATCTCTAGGGGCATCTTGATGTCTTGCATCTTATCATCTTGCCATCTATCTTTCTAGGTATCTAAGAAATCTAACTCGGATCCTCAAGGATCAAGCTTTATTCTAAAGATGATTCTTGAAATCTCATTAGGCATTGGGGCAATCTAACCCCAATTCCTGAAAGCTATGCTTCATTCTTAAGATGACTCTCAAAATCTCTTTAGACTGTTATCTAGGCAACCTAACCTGGATCTCGGAAGGCTAATCTTCGTATTGGGGCAATCTAACCCTGATTCTAGAGATAGTCCTAGATCTTCATCAGCTATCAGTGGACATTGGGGCAATCTAACCCCAATTCCGATCTTCTCTTAGATGATTCTGCTTCTCAATCTGGTCGGTGTCTTGGCAACCTAACCTAGACTCTCGAAATCTTCATCTTCACATCAGACTATTCTCTAAATCAATGCACTACTCGCACATCAATTCAAAGAGGGGCAAAATGTAACACCCCAAAATTGGCACCTTATAATTCCAATCAATTTTGGTGCGCTCCTTCATTTTCTCATCATCGAAGTCCTATTGTACTAGGCAAATTCTCCTCCTAATTGACTTTAATTGACTGAGTCTCAAATGCAAAAAACCCAAATTTGCATAAATATAGCATTATATTTAATTCCTAAATTATCAAGGTTTATTAGCTAAAAATCCCTATGATTGATTGATTTAATTCTAAATTCCTAAGTGCTTTTAAGTTAAATTAATTCCACCCCCTTTAGCTAATACACATCAAAAGGAATTGAATAGTTATTTAATTGATTAAATAGATTATCCTAAAAAAGAATTCCATAATTCAATATGAAAGGTCACTCATGTGGCAATAATCCACTCTTTCAATTAAATAATTCTTGTATTTTTGTCTCAAATGGAAGTGAAGAGGCAACCGTTTCTTTTCAAGAAACTCTTCACCCTATTTCCATGGTTTTCTATATATTGGACCTCTTTTTCTTCATTTGGGGGATGATTTTTGAGAGCATCAAATCTATAGTGAAATTTGCATTGATTTTTTCATGCTTTTGAGCTTAAATTGCATAATTAGATTAATTTCAATTTGGATTAGTAATGATATGTTGATTTTATTTGCAATTCATTTACATATCTAACATCTTAATTTCATCTCTCAAGCTTTCATAGATTAATTGCAATTCCATTTCATAGAGTAGTTGTAATTTCATTTCTAGATTAAGAGCACTTGATTTCATAGATTAATTGTGTAAGATATGAAATAGGGTATATTGGGAATTTAGGAATATGTAAGGTGTTGAAAAAGGATAAGGTGATTTGATTGTTAATTGTTGTTTGATTTGATTAAAGTGTGTTGAATTAATTAACCCTACTTCATACTTGAATTTAATTGATTGTGTATTGCAATTGTGATTAGGGAGAAGATAAGATGTTGCTTTTTTATTCCCAAATGCACGAATGGAAGATCCAAGTTGATCGATCCAAAAGAAGGGTTAATGCAGAAATGATTCAACTATTTGGAAAGGAGAATAACAAGAAGGATATCTTAAATTCTATTAATTATATGTATAGAAATGATATATGACAGTAATTGAAGAAATAGGAGAAACACACTAACCTTAAAATATTGCAGATCAAAGAATGCTATTTTTGAGGTCTGTAGAGTGTTTCTAGAAAAAATGATAGTTGATATCGAACCGGACAGTAGAGATGAACAAAACCTAGAAATAATTTTCCATTCTGATGTCTTCTTATAAAAAAGGTCGACCTTGACCCATAAATTTCAACCCTGACCCGATAATGTCAACCCTAACCTGCACAGGTCCGACAAAGAATCTATTCACGCCGTTTGAAAGAAAGCCGAAAAGGGTATCCAGATCTGATCTCAAATATACTATTTTGAACCCGTACCTGCAAGAAAAAGAGGTTTGATTGTTGGGGGGAAGGAGTTTGCCTTGGTCAAACCCCAGTTTTGGAATTAACCTCAAATATATGTAATTGAAATTGCAGAAATAGACAAAGTAAATGCTTAAATTCACCTTGCTTGTAAAATTCCTTGTGGCAGATTCGAATCCTTAGATCCACAAGAATGCTTCAAGATGTGGAATGTAGAAAGGTAGGATGTCTTCAATATCTTGCTTGTAGATCTCCAACACCAAGTCTTGAATGGGTTTTTGAATATGGAATAGGCTTGGAAGAAGGTGGATGGAGAGATCACCAAAAGGGCACTATGTGGCTTGAATCCTTCAATGGCCTCCAATGGATCTCCTTCATGAAAATGGATGATTGAATGGACGAATGCTTGCTTAAAATATTTCTTGATTTCTTGCTTGAATCTTCACTTGATGATGTTTCTCAATTTCTCAAGGATGCATAGGCTTCAATAGAGGACTTAGAGAAAATGAGGGGAGAAAGGCTCCCTTTTATATGAAATTAGGGCACAATCTTCTAAGGAGGCTAACATAGGAGAATTAAATTCCCATTAAAGCCTTTACCCCTAGGAGAGGACCTATATTAAATATAATTTAGGAATCAACACTTCAAAACTCGAAACAGCTGACCTGGAAGCGGAAAAATATTTTTTGCAAAGACCGACATCCAAAACTGTGAGACCCCAGGATCTGTTCCCTGGGTCAAGGTCAAGGTCAACCTTGACCTAGGTCAGGGTTGAGGTCGACCCTGACCTAGGTTAGGGTCAAGGTTAACATAGAACTAAAAGGTTGACCCTGACCCTGAAGCCCAGAATCACCAGTCTGCAGTCCAGAATGCAAAAATCAGGCTAAACAGGAGTGGAAAGAGAGACAGAATAAGGGGGAAGCCATGTCAAGATCAAGAACCCATTCAAGGAACTTTCCATGACCCCAAAACACTCACTCGGAAGGCTAAACAAGTCTAAAATGGAAGTGCTTCCATTTTCCGACTATACATTTAGCCCCCACTTTAGCAAGAGTATGAGCTCAACACAAAGTCTTGGTAAAGGAGAATATATAGAAAAGAAAATCTTATTGGAACCAAAAGGGATAAAGAAACCCACAATCCCGCAAGGGAATTAACTCTTTATCAACCCTAAGATCATGATAAGAGAGACATCACTTAGTTAAAGAGAGAGAGAAAAGGGTGTGATTATCTCGCCCAATGAGAACTTGTGTCTCATTGTGAATGACACAAAAGTGTAACTAGAAAGATGGAGTTGAACTGCCTAGTGAATGTGGCTACTCACTAGTCAACCCATCAGGGAGATCCATTCTTAAAGGGATCAAAACATTGAAAACTGGCGAGATCAAGAGATCCGTGTAAATTTAAACTGGAGGGATCAAGAGATCCTTAAAAATTAAAAATGACCATGCTTTAAGGATTAGTTTCTTTTAATCCATAAAGGGAAAAGTTTTAAATCTTGAAAAATATTTTGAACGTGCATGTGTGAAAAAAGTGAGTAGAGCGTATGTCCCCATGTTAAAGTCATTGCTAACACTTTAACAAGAGCAATGGTTTTAAAAGAAACATCAACAACTCTACGAATTACGTTTCCACTGTGAGATGCCCCCAAAGGAAGACAAATCAAGGGAAATATACATACATAAAAACACAAGAGGGATCTACCTAATGTGGGGTCAGTATGATCATAAGCTAACATGTACATAGAAATATAATATTATTGCAAATGAATTGATATCATTCCCAAAAGAAAGTAGAACTACAATCACAAAGGAGGAAATAAACTTAAGAATTATGAAGAGGAATCTTTTTGGACCACAACATGGAGACCAAAAAGAATTAGTTCTACCATGTTGTAGATCCAAGCAGATTGTACAAGGAAAATATTTACAAACAATACCACAAGTACAACATAACATGAAACAACATATAGAAGAATGTAGATACATATAGAGGAATTGAACAACAATTGTGATTCCTTTATCACCTTGCACCAACAAAGTAACAAGGGTCGTATAAAAGAATCTAACAAAAATTTAGAAACACACATTACAGGGGAAGCACATTACAACATACAAACACAAAAAGGGCTACCATAAAGGATGAGCCAATCAAGCATGTTGTCAACCCTCCCCATCTTGGTTTATGTTATTTAGGGTAGGTGGGAAACTCACAAGAGGGACTATATCCAATATAGTAGGAA
>MU226323.1:1130931-1141337 GCA_018584345.1 Thuja plicata
CCAGTTCCAAACAAGGATCCTCTTGAGAATCACAATGCTCATTACTAGGTGTAATTGTTAATTGAGTTGAAATCATATGAGGTAAATCATTATCAAGATCAACGGTCTCATATTCATCACTAAGATCGATAGGATCATCAAGAGTGTCCTCCTCATCAAGGTTGATTGAAATGGGATCCAAGATGCAAATAGGATCATCATACTCATTCATCTTAACATTATGAATATTAACATCCAATGCATCAGGCATAGGTTGATCAAAGGTAGATAATGAGTTTCGTATCATAGAAGCACGGGCTCTAGTATTAGCTCTGCGCTTCTTATGACGTTCATTAGCAGATTTGTTATGTTTAACTTTATTTGGCACATGTTGAGAACTAGGAGGAATGACAATAGGTCCCTTCAAAGGTTCTATAGGAGGATTCTCAATAGGTTGTAATGGAAGAGTAGAAGTTTGATCAATTTTATTAGTAGTCATGGATAAAGGAGGTATTGCAGGAGTAGGCAAAAGACCATGGTTGGAATCAATCTGAGGCATACTTAACTCAACAATTTTGCGATGTTTGTAAGCTTGATAGGAGCAAAAGAGATGATCAGGGCGAGAAGGACATGAATTAGGTAATGAAGGCCAAAGAAAATTGAGAGTAGCACAATCTCTAGGCCTAGAAGGTTGAAACAAACTATGATTAATTATTTTGACTTCTCCATTATGAATGAACTTAAGAAATTTATGAATGGGAGAAGCAATAGAATGCATAGCAGTTATCCAAGGTAACCCAAATTTGATTTGAAATTGATCAGAAGTAGGAATAATGATGAAGGTAGTATCTATAACTTTACCACAAAGTTCAACAGCTAAGTTAATAGAGCCAAGTGTAGGATAAAGAAAGCCATTACAAGTTTGGATCCATGCATCAGATGAGTCATAAAAATCACGTTGTAAGCCTTTCATAAAAAGATTTTCCTTAGTAATGACATTTATTAAAGATGTGGGATCAACTAGACAACCACGAGTAGGTGTCTTAGCAATCCTAGAATAGATATAAAGGGGACCATCAGGAGCCTTAATTGTTTCAGAATCATCAAAGGTAATTAAAAGTTCCCTAGGTCGCTTATCCTTAGTTTGTTTTTGAGTTTTAGGCGGAATTGGAAGTTGAAGTGGAGGTGAAGGATCTTGAATAATAAGTTGAGATGGAGCAACATTCTCCACATGATTAACAATGTTATTAAGATCATCCATCTTTTAATCATAAACAATGTCTACCGAAGATGGTTGAGCTATAGTATTAGTATCATGTGTAGGTAAAGGATTGGTATAGATTTGAAGGTTTTGATTAGGAGGAGAAACATATTTATTCCTATTACCATAAAAATTATCAATAGACAAATCTTTAGAATCAATTAAGTCTTGAATCTTATGCTTTAGAGAGTAACATTTTTCAGTGTCATGGCCATTCTGGTGATGATATTTGTAGAAAGCTTGAGAATCAAAGGATTTTGAAGCTATCGTGGTAGGAAGGAGAGGTTGAATAGGAGGCAAAGTAATCATACTAGCACTTAACAACCTACTCATTATAGAATGCAAAGTTTCTGAGAGAGGAGTAAACGTACGATTCATATGGAAAGTAGTGGATGTAGGAGCACTATTAGATGTAGCCACAACTTGATCAACAACCGTATTCACCTATTTATTAATCTTGACATAGTTGTTAGGTTTATGAAACTTATTAGGATTAGGAGCATTGTCACCCTTATCAACTGGAATAGGAGCCATTGGAGTGTTGCTCTCAAATTGACTCACTTATAATTGATAATGGTGAAGTGCTACACACAATTGTTGAAAGGAGCTAAATTCAGTAAGCAGAATCTTATCCCTAATATATTTTTGTAAATTTGAAATAAACATATGTTTAATATCAATATCAGGAATAGGATAAGAAATCTGAGCATACAAATGCTTAAATCTACCAATAAAATCAGTCAATTGTTCCTTAGTGTTTTGTTTACAATGCATTAAATCAGATAAGGACACTTGTGGTCCAATGTTATTTTGAAATTTTTGAATGAAGGAATTAGCAAGTTTAGGAAAAGAATCAATGGAATAGGGAGGTAATGAACAATACCATTGTAAAGCCTTATCTCGAAAGGTTATAGAAAAGAATTTAGCTAAAATCCTATGGTCATGAGCATAATCACTACAAAGGATTTGAAATATTTTAACATGAGTAATAGGATCACCCTTACCATTATAATTCTCAAGATGAGGCATATCGGCTTGCTGAGGGAAAGTAGCACGTATGATGTCTAGGGATAAAGGACTACCCATATCACATGTAGGAATTTTAAATTTAGATTGAGTTAAAGGTGCAAGTTGTTGTTGTAAAGATGACACAGTTTGAGCCAAACTAATAATTGTAGAATCATTAGAGGAAACATGTGGCATAGAAATATTAGGAACACTAGGAAAAGTGTAAGAAGCAGCAGGAATAGAAGACACAAGCGGTGGAACATTAGGAACCACAGTTGGAAGAGGATTGGTATAAGTAGAAGGCACATTATGATATGAAGGTTGTGAGGTAGGTAAAGATACTGGTGGAGCACTCACAAGGATAGGTGCACTTGGGAGAGAAGTTGTTATCAAAGGAGTGTAAGTAGGAATACTAGGTAAAGGAATAGAAGAAGGTCCTACACTAGTGACAATAGGTGTGAATCCTAACTCTTAAGCCTCTTGAGCTACAGTTTTAACATTGAAATTCACAAGATGAGTAATACTACGCAAGAAATTAATACCTTGATCATTATCAAGGAGAACTTTCTTAAGAGCCTCTATAGCTTGGATAGAATCTTGATTATGGTTTTCTTGGATAAGCCAATTTCCCATTTTATCAAGTTTGGTTGAAAGATTTCGCACTTGTTCAGGAGGACTCTTAAAGCGTCATCTTCATCATGAGATGAGTGAGAAGAGTTATGCTCCATAGAAGGATTGGAATCATGAGTTATCAAACTATCATCCAGGATCCTAAGGAAAGGAGAGGAAGACTTGGGATCAAAGGAACCCATAAGTCTACAACTTCTTCTAATCAGGATACTATAAGTAGGACTAGATGTGGTAAAGCTCATACACAAATACAATGCAAATGAACTAACACAAAATTTTGGTCTATTGAATTTAAATGCAATTTGAAAGAACATGCAAGATCTAGCATAAACAATGTAAATCTAACACCAAAAAGAAAGAGTTGTCTATCGTGGGTTAACCAAAATGTAAGATATGAAATAGGGTATATTGGGAATTTAGGAATATGTAAGGTGTTGAAAATGGATAAGGTGATTTGATTGTTAATTATTGTTTGATTTGATTAAAACATGTTGAATTCCTTAACCCTACTTCATACTTACTTGAATTTAATTGATTGTGTATTGCAATTGTGATTAGGGAGAAGATAAGATGTTCCTCTTTTATTCCCAAATGCACAAATGGAAGATCCAAGTTGATCAACCCTAAAGAAGGGATAATGCACAAATGAATCAACTATTTGGAAAGGAGAATAACAAGAAGGATATCTTAAATTCTATTAATTATATGTATAGAAATTATATATGATAGTAATTGAAGAAATAGGAGAAATGCACTAACCTTGAAATATTGCAGATCAAAGAATGCTATTTTCTGAGGTATGTAGACTATTTCTGGAAAAACTAATAGTTGATCCCAAACTAGAATGCAGAGATGAACAAAACCCATTTATATTTTTCTATTTTGATGTTGTCTTATGAAAAAGGTTGACCTTGACCCACAAATGTCAACTGTGACCCAATAATAACGACCCTGACCTGCACAGGTCCGACAGAGAATCTGTTCACGCCGTCTGAAAGAAAGTCGAAAAGGGTGTCCAGATCTAGTCTCAAATCTATTATTTTGAACCTGTACCTACAAGAAAAAGAGGTTTTTTTGTTGGGGGGAAGGGGTTTGCCATGGTAAAACCCCAATTTTGGAATTAACCTCAAATATATGTAATTGAAATTGCAGAAATAGACAAAGTAAATGCTTAAATTCACCTTGCTTATAAAAGTCCTTGTGGCGGATTCGACTCCTTGGATCCACAAGAATGCTTCAAGATGTGCAATGTAGAAAGGTAGGATTTCTTCAATCTCTTGCTTGTAGATCTCCAACACCAAGTCTTGAATGGGTTCTTGAATCTGTAATAGGCTTGGAAGAAGGTGGATGAAGAGATCACCAAAAGGGCACTATGTGGCTTGAATCCTTCAATGGCCTGCAATGGCTCTCCTTCATGAAAATGGATGATTGAATGGATGAATTCTTGCTTAAAATCTTGCTTGATTGCTTGCTTGAATCTTCACTTGATGATGTTTCTCAATTGCTCAAGGATGCATAGGCTTCAATAAAGGACTTAGAGAAAATGAGGGGAGAAAGGCTCCCTTTCATATGAAATTAGGGCACAATCTTCTAAGGAGGCTGAAATAGGAGAATTAAATATTCATTAAAGCCTTTACCCCTAGGAGAGGACCTATATTAAATATAATTTAGAAATCAACACTTCAGAACCCAAAACAGCTGACCCGGAAGCGGGAAAATACTTTTTGCAAAGACCGACATCCAAAACTGTGAGACCCCAGGATCTAAACCCTAGGTCAAGGTTGAGGTCAACCTTGACCTAGGTCAAGGTCGAGGTCAAAATAGACCTAAAAGGTTGAGCCTGACCCTGAAGCCTAAAATCACCAGTCTGCAGTGCAGAATGCAGAAATTAGGCTAAGCAGGAGTGGAAAGAGGGACATAATAGGGGGGAAGCCATGTCAAGATCAGGAACCCATTCAAGGTGCTTGCCATGACCCCAAACCACTAACTCAAAAGGCTAAAAAATTCTAAAATGGAAGTGCTTCCATTTTCCAACTATACAAATTGCAATTTCAATTCTAGACTAGTTGCAATTCATTTCATAGATTAAATGCATTCTATTTCATAGATTAATGACAAATTCATCTTCTCTCATGCTTTAGAAATCCTCCATGTTAGCAATGGTCAGGTTGTTGGCTCTCATTCTGAGATTAAATTTGACATCCACAACTAATTAGGAGGTAGCAAGTCGCTTCAATTGAATTTGTAGGATGAACAATTCATGTTTATCTTTATGAATTGAATGATTGTGTAAAGACTATGCTGAGTTTGTGCCTAATTTAAGAGGTCACATTCAAGCACACACATGCACAAGAAGAAGGTATTGAATATGGAGAAACCTTTGCACCCATTGCTAGACTAAAAGGAGTCAAAATTCTACTTGCTTATGCTGCATTCAAAGGATTCAAGGTATACCAAATGGATGTCAAATCTGCATTCCTAAATGGAATACTACAAGAAGAGGTATACATTGAACAACCATAAGGTTTTGTTGATCCTAACAAAAGAAACATGGTTTGTAGATTACACAAAGTCTTTTATAGATTGAAACAAGCACCTAGAGCATGGTATGAAAAACTTCACTCCTATCTCATAAGTATTGGATTTGTCAGATCAAGTGAAAACAATAATCTGTATTTAAAAGAAGATTTTGATGATAAAATTTTGATTACTGAAATATTTATTGATGATATCATATTTGGTGGTAATGATATGTTATGCAAATCTTTTTCTAATGAAATGAGCGAAGAGTTTTAGATGTCAATGTTTGGGGAGATCAAATTATTTCTTGGTCTACAAATTCTTCAACAGGATGCAGGCATCTATATCACACAATCCAAATACATTAAGGAAGTGTTGAAGATATTCAAGATGGAAGATTCCAAACTAGTTGGAACACCTATGGAAAAAGGATGTAAACTGACAAAGGAAGACAAGTCAACCAAGGTAAATCACACCCTATATAGATCTATGATTGGAAACTCATGTATGTTGTTCATACTAGACCAGATATAGCATATGCAGTTGGAATAGTTGTAAGCTTATCTGCTAATCCCAAGGAATCACACATGACTACTGTCAAAAGAATTCTGAGATATCTAAAGAATACCGAGGACTATGGATTATGGTATAAAAGAGAAGGAAAATTTGAGCTTCAAGTCTATACAGATGTTGATTGGGCTGGAAACTTAGATGACATAAAGAGCACAAGAGGAGGAGAATTCTTTATGGGTGATAGACATGTCACATGGATAAAAAAGAAGAAAGGATGCATCTCACAATCTACTGCAAAAATAGAATATGTGGCTGCTGCTGCAAATTTCTCTAACATTGCGTGGATCAAACAATTACTAAAAGGTATGAATATGAAAATTATTGAACCAGTGATTATCTATTGCAACAATACCAGTGCAAAAAAATATTCTAAGAACCCTATCATGCATGCTAAGACTAAACATATTTCTATCAAGTGTCATTACTGAAGAGAAAAAGTGCAAGAAAAAGAGGTGATACTAGAATATGTTCAATCCAAGGAACAATTAGCAGACATATTCACAAAGCCATTGCCTAAAGATACATTTGAGTACCTGAGAAAGAGACTAGGGGTCTGACCATTGTTTATTGGTCACTAAACTAAAAAAGAGGCCACTTCAGCCTACACATTATTAGAAGATCATTCATGTTGATGCAAGCATAGAGATGGACTAAAAAGATACACCAGTACACAGGAAGGTACTTATCTGCACCAAAAACTAGTCATTGTATTGTTGATGGGAAGGGAAATTCAAGGAGTATATTATCAAAAGGAAGAAGGATATAGTTTGGCATTGCTATCAAAGGGAGAGAGATTATATATCCATGTGAAATATCCATCATGATCATCCAGAGGGAGAGAAGTATCCTAAGGGAGAGATGATTTAAAGGGAGAGAGTATATCTATTGCTGTCAAAGGAAAAAGAGATATGAATATCCATCAAGAAAAGGAATAGTCAAAGGGAGAGAACATTAGAGAAGAAATTCTACAACAAAGGGAGAGACATAATCAAAATTTGCTACATCTATTCAGTGAAGGGAATGAAGATTGAAGAAAGTACTTTGGAAGAATAAAATCTAAGCTAGAAGAGCTTACTAAGAGCCAGATATTTGTATTAGTTATAAAATAATAAATTTGGTAGATTGATGAACTACAACTGATATATTTCATATTGCATTAGTAGTAATGTAGTATGTTGCCATCAATTCCAAAGGGAGAGATTGATGAACTATAATTGATTGAATATTTGAAGATGTTAAGTTGATGATCACTGAGCTACAAAAAGTTAATGCAAGACATTAAATCAGTTAATGTATTGTATTGTCATTGATGTCAACTTGATATAATATGATTAGTTATATATACATAGTGTTAAAGACTTCAAAGAACTAGAGAGATTAGGGTTATGTTATCAATAATGCATAAAAGTTCAGTATACACCAAGTGATAACAAACACCGACGGACAGTGCACACTGATGGATAGAGAACCCTATGAGAAGAGTCACAATGATACTTGAGAAAGTTTCCTGAGCAAGCATTACTGAGCAGAACCCAAGTGATACCCGAGAAGAACTGAATGTCACAGTGTTACCCGATGAACAGACAACCCCGATGGACAGTGATGCCCGAGGACAACTGAAGTCAAGACCAAGAAAACAAGGAGTTAAACACCGATAAGAAATGAAGTTTAGAAATGACAAAAGACTTAGCTGGAAAGAGCTAAATATGGAGTTAAATAGTTGATCACATTGTTTTCATCGACAAGTTAAAAGCTATAGATAAGCTAGAGTTTTAAATATAGTTTTATTCTAGTTGTCAAGGAGAAATCTGCAGGATAAAACTAAAGCAAGCTTTAAAGCAAGACTGGCGAGATTTACAGATCACTCAAGAACAAGAAAGACTGCAAAGACCTAGAAATGGTGAAATCATGTCTATAAAAGAGACAAGCTAATTCATTATGAATTAGGGGGAAGAATAGAAGAGGATACTGAAGAGAATACTAGTGAAGAAAACTTCATACAATCCTAACCAAACAAGATGAAGAACAAAGATAAAGATTTCTATGGACATCAAGAAAAAGAGAAGCAACAACATCAACAAGAAAAAAGAAGTGGAGCAAAAGAACAAAGAAGAAATATTGATCAGAAATGTATTATGAGCTTACAATAGATATGAACATCTATAAGTTTAAGATGTATACATGAACATATCATATATTATTTCAGTTTAACCATTGATTCAGAAAATCTCTTAACAGAGTGGGATTTAACTATCCTTTATATATTGAGATACATCCCAAGGAGTATAAAAAATTCTCATGAAGATAGCATAGTGAAATTTCAGATATCAAGTGACAAACTATTATATTTAAATTCTCTAACAAGGTCGCACTTAACAGTGTGTTTGTAACCTTTGACAGGGTTGGCTCTTCACTGATCTCACTTCAGAAGAGTGAAAATTTTGGGTTACTAGTCCCAAGTGGTTTTTCCCTTAACAAGGTTTCCACGTTAAAAATTCATGTGTCAAATGTGTATATGGTTCATTGCTTTAACATTTTCTTTACACATTACTAAAACATGATTGATCGGTAAACACTAAGTCATTTATTATATTTCAGTAAAGGCTAGACTTCTATTTGGTAAAGATTAAGAAAAGGGATAACCCATGAACTCCGAGCAGTAGTTATTTGATAAGATTATTTTAAGGGCATACATATTGTAGGATTGAAGATAATTAGAGGTTTATAATTATGGTATAAAGTTTTTGGGTTGATATTGGATTAATTTTTGAGGCCACTAATTCACCCCCCTCTTAGTTATTCTAACAGAGGCATTGTTTGGCTTGGCACGTCACTGGTGGTTTTTTTTTTGGTCTTTCTCTTCTTCATGGCCAGATTTGGACGTTATCTTTTATACTGGGGCTTCCGTGGCTTCTGATTTCTTAGTTATTTTGTTTCCTATCATATGACTATTTGACACCTTTTATAGGTGATCTTATCTGAATTATGTAATTCAATTTTGATTTAATATAAATGGGTTCTACCCCCTTGGTACTAATTTGCCAAAAGCAAATACACACACACACACACACACACACACACATACACACATATATATATATAGATATATGTATATATATACATATATATATATATATACACACACACACACACACACACACACACACACACAGAGACAATTAGAATTAATAATCTTTTCTAGGTGTATTATTTAAATAAGGTTAAACCAAGGTATCCTAAATTGTATTTTGTCCTCTAGTCCAAGTGGGAGGACATGCCACATTTTTTGTAATTTATTTAATAAGAAAATTAGATATTCCTCCTTAAGAGGATTCTCACACTTGACACACACTTAATGTGAATGTGGCAGTCATAGAATAAGGGAGTTACATGCTAACTCCATCACTCATCTCTATTTAAGAGATGTTTCTCCACACACTTTGAATAATCTTCTCACAATCTTCTCACTTCTACTCACATTCTCAACTCTTTCTCTCAATGTTGTAATGAGATTCTTTCTCACATTCTCTCATTCTCTAGGCTTTTTGCCTCATTCAATGTTGATTTTGGAGCTTCTTGATGATTTTTGTGACAGTTTTTGAAACAATTTTTCATTCATTGGGTTATGGTAATATTCTTCCTTTTTTGCTCACTCACTTGGATTATTTCCTTGTGATAGCTAAATGCGGGCCTCTGATTTAGCCATACACTTCAACATAGTCATTATTCTTTAGCTGCATACAGGAATGAATATCGATTCATTCATCCTGCATGTCTGGAAGAGTCGACCTATTGCCTCCTAATAGGCAGGAGTATGAGCTTTCTCTCAGATCATTGCAAGCTCAGTGACTACACACTAACCTAAATGAAGGATTTAAAAATATTGCTAACTGATCTAAGATAGTTATGCAGATGCAATTAATCAAAAGCTAATTAAGATCTAGTTTTAGAGCACCAATTAAAGTGTGTAAGATTGATTTTAAAACACCAAATGAAATGTGCTCTAAGATTAGGTTTGCATGATTAACATTAAAACAACAATAAAAGTTATGCTAAGAATGCAAGAAGGTAAGACAAAAATGCAGCATAATAACTTTAATTAAAAGATTAGGGATCCTTTTGTGAAGGAAAAGAGTTTCTCTTTTATAGAAATCTCTCTTGAATCGACGGTCGAGATCGAAATAAAGGAGTGGCTCAGATTCGATTGAAGAAGCACAATCCATGTGCAAGTGATTCGATTGGTCGAGAGAGTCAGTTGACTGAACTGACTGATCAGTTATTTTAAAAACTTCCAAAATCAGTTCACAATTAACTAAAATGTTTCTAAAATGATAAACAGTAGAGAATCAGTTAACTGAGTGGAACTGGATTGTTTCCATTTTGATAAATCAGTTAACTGGATTTGATGATGTCATATGCATTTTTAATAATTTAA